>OW052067.1:1280000-1410000 GCA_932526445.1 Phragmatobia fuliginosa | reverse complement strand
CCACACGCACTGTCACGCACACAGAGATTTGATTGTTTACATACGACGACGTGACTGTGTGTAACTTTTGATAATATTTGGTAGGTCTGAGAATAGACACACCAATCTTTATATTTTAAATTATTATTAACCAACTTCAAAAAAGGAGTATTATTTGTGTTTTTTTTTATTGTACATTCATTGATTACTCTGTCAATTGTGGACCGATTATTAAAATTCATTTTATATGACTGCCTCGGTGGCGCTGTGGTAGCATATGCGATTGAGGCCTCGGGTTCGATTCACGGGTCGGACCAAATGTTTATGAGATCCACAAAATTTTTTTTTTTAGGTGTTGGCTGTTTTCAGTGTTAGTTCATAGGGAAACCCTAAAATTTTATAAGCACGTTATAAATAGTTATTAAATATTTTTTTATTTTGTAATGCTATTCCAGACGCAATATCTGACCTGGTAGCCATCATTTCATAATGATGAGGGCAGTAGTAGCGCATGCGACTACTTTGCTTGAGTAAGGATTCAGGTTCGATTCCCGTGTAGGACCAAATATTTGTGTGATCCGCAAATATTTATTTCGGGGTCTGGGTGTATTCTATAGGTAAGCAACAAAAAAAGTATGTTTATGTATTTATATCAGTTGTCGAATCAATAATATAAGCTCTGCTTAGTTTGGGACTGGATGATGTCGTGTGTAAGATGTTCGAAATAGTTGTTTATTTATTATTGTAATATATCATACTGCCTTGTTGGTCTTGTGGTCAGCGTATGCAACTGCTAACCAAGAGGTCTAGGGTTCGATTCCCGGGTCGGACCAAATTTTTGTATGATCTGCAAATATTTGTTTCGGAGTTTGGGTGTTTTCTATGTATAATATGTATGTATTTATAACAAAAAAGTATGTTTATGTATTATAAACTGCGAAATAAATATTTGCGGATCACACGAATATTTGGTAGATGATATTCTGTGTCATTCGTCTGAAATATTTATTTATTGTTATTTATTATAAACTAGCTTTCTGCCCGCGGCTTCGCCCGCGTGGAATTCGTTGATATCACACGACATGGTAAGGGTAGATTAAACAATCTTACCTGATTTTATGTTTGATAATAAGGAACTTCGACACAAACTTTCGTCCCCTATTTCAAACCCTTCTACCTTTATTTTCGCGATAAAAAGTACCCTATGTCCTTTCCCAAGTTCAGTTCTATCTTCGTACCAAATTTCATCAAAATCGGTTCAGTGGTTTAGGCGTGAAAGCGTAACAGACAGACAGACAGAGTTACTTTCCGCTAGTCGTATTTATGTTTTACTAGCTTTAGCCCATGGCTCCGCCCGCGAGTGTGTCGATTTTCGTGGTAAAAAGTAGCCATGTCCTTTCTCGGGGTCCCATATATCTCTATACTGAAATTGATCAAAATCAGTTCAGCGTTTTACGCGTGAAAAGGTAACAGACAAACAGACAGACAGAGTTACTTTCACATTTATTTTAGTAACATTATTGCGTAAATAAGCCGTTTGCATTAAATATATTAAAAAAAACACAGTCCTCTGCCCCTTCAACCTGTCTATTAAACTCAAAACATAACGTAACTTAAAAACTACTGCACCAATTTTCATGATGTTTGCAGCAATGGATAGATTGGTTTTAAAGGAGGGTATAATTTGTCAAATTTTAAATGTTTTTTAAATGCCTATAAGACCATGTATCGTTAATCACACATTATTGACATAATAAAATCTTACACTGAGAGTCACTAGTGTAAGATTACGGCCAATTACGGGTGCGACCTGGATGAACGCTCTGACGTATTATAAAATATTTATTTAAATAATATTGTGTAATAAACAATTTTATTCTACATATTTCATGTAGAATAAAATTGTTTTAAATGTCTACAGTATTTATTATGATAAGGATTAATATTACATTGTTCCAAATTACTTTGAAATTATTATTCACAAATAAAATAATAAAGAAATATTAAAAAAGTATAATTAAAAAAGTATTACTGTAGGTTATTCCTAATTTATGTAACTCGTAAACTTTTGTCAATATTGGCTTTATTTATGTGTTCCTTTAAAATAATAAAATAACATTAATAAATCTTCTTTAAAAGGTAACCTTAATTATGATGAAAACCGTATTTAAATACCTTGCGTATTTAAAACGATCTGAGTTGACAGACAATGCACGCGAGCAAATTTATTTTATACTGTGTAAAATTATTTTATAATCTTTGACCATTCGATTGGTATACAGAAAGTATTATGACTTTCTGTACTGAATGAATCCTACGGGCTTTACGTTATGGCAAGATACATTGCGTGCGTTGTAAGACATTAAAATACGTTCTACAAAGGCGAACAGTTGATGGATATTTAACTTATGCAAAAAACCGAAAGTCGGTGATTGCTTGCTACGGTATGTATGCGACAGTGCGCGATGCGTCTGTGTGCATGTAAAATATGTATGTGGGTGTTCAATCACAAATTCTCACGCTTGGTGTCGCGGGCCTTAAAGTATCTATGTAGTTTGTTACTTAGAGTGTTAGTGCCACTGCTGGGTCGCTCGACGGTCATTTCCTCGGAATGGGCCGCTGACGACGGTCTCTCACGAACTGTTGGAGGTCCACTATTTATGGGATCGTTCAGGTCACCATCTTCAATCGCTAAGGGCATTTAGAAGATTTATATTTAAGTTTAAACTACAATAATTTATATAATTTATAAAATTTTTATCATTAATAATTCTTCCTTCCTTCCGTCCGTTCAGGAGAAAACTGTTATGGCTCCTGAACGAATGGACGTAGGGAGAAGCCTTCCTTGGCAGGTTTTTATCCACTAAACCACCCTGGTCCACACATATATTTTGATAAACGATGTTTCAACTTTTTCTTCTCATTGCAGTAATGTTGACCTTTAATTGATGGTGATTTAATTTAAACTGTGCCAAATATTGAACACTTTATTAAATATAATTAAATTACACATTTAAGTCCTTGGTTAAACAGAAACTGTGTGATAAAGCTTACTACACAGTTACTGATTTTTTAAATGATAAATTTGCTTGGGACTGATGCTGCTCGCTCCCACAAGTGATGAACATTTAATTTTTGTTTTAATTTGTATTTCATTTATTCTAATTTGTTTAGTTTTTCGTTGAAATTGAATTGTATAGTATTTATTATTTTTTTTTTGTTTTTTTTTTTTGTGTAAGTTTGTAAATGTGAGTATAGTGTAGGCTTGTAATGTTAGTTTATATTTTAGTAATTTTCTGGTGGTTTTGAGTGTTTCCACGGCCTACTCAAGTGTCCTGCTGGCGGCAGTGTCGTGTTCCGGGTTGTGGATCCTGACTACATCGGTTAGGCTACACGATGGCTGGGGCCCGTGTGCCGTCTGTATGGACAGGTCGACTCCAAACTATGGTTCTTTCTTCAAAAGGCCAACCCAGACCCTATACTGCACTCACATAGTTCTCTTTAATATTGTACACGGACTTAAAAAAAAAAAAGAAAAAAAGACACCTCTGTGGTTTGTTTCGGCGTTTCTTCCCAGAGTGAGTCGTAGGAAATGCCGGCGCCTTCTAGCTATAAGTCCGACTTGTAAAAATGTCTGAAAAGATTTACTTACAGAAATAAATATCATTTATCATTTACATAATATATGATATCATTGCTGAACTATTGTGATCAGGTGACATAGTTTTTAAGTTGCTTCTGACTTTGGACTACTTATTCAGTAACTTAATTATTTGTATTGTCTATGTATCAAGGTACGATGGGGTTGGCATATCCTTACTGGATCAAAGCCCCTAATTAAATAAAGAATTATAAAAATGTATATATAATTGTTCCCTACTCCGAAGCGCTTTTCTCAAATCGGGTTACTTGTGAATCGAGTCTACTGCCATACAACTGAACTTCGATTTATTTTACGTGGAGCGACTGCCATCAGTTCTCCACACACTTTATAAAATCTATATAAATATATAAAATTGACGTGTCTGTATGTAATATCAAGTGATCAGTTTTTTATTAAACGTATATGAAATTTTATACGATATTTGCCCTTAAATTGTAATTCTGTCTGTCTGTCCGGATAATTTCTGGAACAGCTCAACCGATTTTGGCGGGACTTTCACAGATAGAAAGCTAATGACCTAGTGAGTAGTTTAGGCTAATTTTTTTAGACTAGGTTAAGGCGTTACTCGTGATTAAAAACAATAACCGCGCGTAATACCGCGTGACTCAGCTAATATGATATATTTTTAAAACACAACCACAATACATTACGTACGGTTCTGCTCCACTTTTTCATCATCGAAAATGTGAAACATATCACAGTCATCCTTGTCGTCCTCTAATGAATGAACTACGGTTTGTTCTTCTTGGACACTTTCCTCCTGTGCCTGGAAATAAACTCTTATACTCAACACTATTGGCAATTCTAGAATACCTTACTTTTGTCAGTTGCTGAACGTCTCCGTGATTCGGTCACGTTCAGTAGTCGGTCCCGGTTGTTACATTTGATATCAGTTGTGAAGCTTTAGTTGAAAGCCTTCGGGCGGTTTTAATAATCCGAAAGTAAGGATGAAAATAAACTTTTATGTTCTTTACATAGCATACAATAAAAATTGGTCCAAGTGCGTATCATGAACTACCATCATGTTTTTTTTTTCATATTTTTAGACCTAGCCTTTAGGGGGGGGAGTAAAATAACTTTTCATTGAAGTTATATAGCCCATGTCACCCAGACCATTATTATGAAATAAGCTCGATACAGCTCCATTACATCATGATCTAGTGGTTAGTGGCCCTGTGAAGCCGAAGGTAGTGGGTTTGATGCCAGGATTGTCTGGGTGGAATTAATCTTCTATAAATATTTGTCATTAGAGTTTTTCCTCTGAAATGTGTGTTTTCACCGATATATGCTTATTTGCTCCTATTCAAAAACCACCTAGTTTAAAGACCCATCTATATGTTTTGTATACCCACCTTAGGCTCTGGGACTATCTGTTTAGCCTGTTTCAACTTTGTGAGTTCATTCTCCATGATTTGTAGTACACATGAGTCCGGCACCTCGTCCAAGAATTGATATTGGTCATCTAAAATAAAGAATAATAAAAAAGTAAGCCATTATAAACTCTATGATCATTAAAAGGATTTCCAAGTGTCAAGGTTGCCCTTTTCCGAAAAATAGCAACAGTTTTAGGAAAAATGGCCCTCTTAATTAACTTTTGGGTATTAAGTTTTTAAATTATATTTTGAATGATACCGTTTGATTGAAATTTGACTAAGAATATGTAACGGTCTTTATTCACATATTCATTAAGTGCTTCCTATCCCTTCTCTTGTTTTTTTTATTTATAGTCGACCAAAGTGACTACTTTGCCTGATGAAAAGCTTAAATATAAATCCAAGAATGTGTATGTGTATCAATGTGTAAAATATAAATCCATGAATCCCCCAAACTCGCTGTGAACGCTGTTTTTATATCTATTTTTTTTGCAGGTATCACTCATTGGATGACCAGTGCAATGGTGATGTCGGACTCGAATCGACTAAAAAAATGCCGTATCAATATCGAAAATAATGAAAATATGTGTAATCTAGAAACTAGAAAGTAAATGCCAGAAACTCGGATACTGTTATATTTTTTATATCTCTTCTAAGATTATTGAGCAATTTCTAAGATATCTTTGATACATTTATCATCATGGACGGTTTATAACTAAAGTCAAAGATGGTAAGAAGCTCAATTGTCGAGATCTATATTGAATTGTTTATCGAAAACAATCTTATAATCATACCTTCACAAACAGTATTGACAATATCTTTCTCTTTAACAAATTCTTCCCATATCTTCTGTTCGCGTTGCTTAAGTCTTTCTCTTCTGGTATTTCTCCATGTTCTCTCTAACGCATCCTGATGTGGACGAGAAATGAATTTTAACGAATATCGGATTATGAAGAATATTTCCAAACGTTATATTCTCCATCTAACGCCATCTAGTGAAAATAAACGCAACTATGCGTGTTTTGTGACTGACTTTGTAACTGAACTTTGAAAGAGATAAAAATATCTGTCTTGATTATTAGGGGGTTGTGGTTCGCAAATACTTTTGAAGCATATGGGAATAGTAGTTAGAACAAACGCAGAGCTTGGGCATGACTTCGACAATCGTGCCATAGGTACAATTAAACTGTGTACAGATTTTTTCGTATTACACAACATAATACCACAGTATAAAGACAGTATTTATCGACTGTGTTAATACACAACAAACGTACCTACATATTTATAACTAAAACTTCACTAACAAATAGAACATTTAAAATTCTATTCTTCTGCCTTTAATATCTTTGTTTCTTATAATTTAATACAGATGTCTCTACAACACAGAACTAGAATTTCAGATTAAAAGTGGATAAAACGCAGAATGTTATGCTAATGCAATAACTCGATCTTAATATATCATCACACAATTCATTATACTTTCTTCTGCATGTCCTAACATGCCTTTACTTTACTATCACTATCGCGTTGAGATGATATTTGCTAATCAGATACTAATATTATATAACAGATGGCATTAATTTCAATTTTAAATCATGCTCGGGGTTCCGACAATGTGTTCAATGGTGACAAAGGGTCATAAGGTTTTCATTAACACTAATACGAATAGGGTACAGCTAATTCTATTCCATATTTTTATATGCTGAATAAGGGTCCGTTATTATTATCTTTGTAAATTATAAATCTTATGTAAAAAACCCTTTCCAACCGATCCCGGATAAACCTTGAATTGTTTTTTCATTGTTTTTGTGAAATTTTGTTAAAATATAAAGATTTATTTCGTTTAATATAAAATAAAAATATAAAGCAGTTATTTTTTTCCGTTTGTTCCATGGATGGAGACGATTTCACGTTCTTATTTATTAATAAAAAAAAATATTCGATCGTTTTTAATCGATAGCATTGAGATTTGAGATATTTATTCGATGGTCAATAAATTTTGACAGATGATTAGACCTAATGTTTGTTTATACCAATCCACTTTCTTTTTCAATCTACAATGAAATATGAAAAGCCACTAGTCTAATCTGCTTTAATTACTATTTGTTGAATAAATTATAAGTAACAACAACACAAGAACAACACAAACCTGCATATCCACTAGCTCCACTTTACTAGTAGGCATGTAAGAAAATCCCCGTACGTACGTCTCCATTGTGTCGAACACTATTTTATCCACACAAATACAATACAAAAACAAAAATATTCAATAATTATAAGCCAAAAAATCTAATTTCTATTACATTTGACATGACGGAGAAAAATAAATGGTTCAATTTAAATTTGACAACTAAACGAATCATTATGTATTTAGTCAAAACTTAATAAAATTAAAGCATTAAAGAGCACACCGATATCATAGAAATTGATAAAAAAATATTTTTATTATTACACATCCACTAATTTCTTCATAAAAACAATGTATTTTAATTAACTATATAGTAAATAGAAAATATTTGGTTGCGTGTTTAGTAGCGCGCGCCCAAATGTTTCGTATCACGGTTGCCTAGCAACCAAAACTTTTAAAAAGGAAACAATTTCATTGCTTTTTAAATTCAAAACTGTATTTACACTATAATATTAAATAAAAAAAATAGTATACACTTTAAATATTGTACGTACTTCAGGAATTACATATTTTAACTTTTAAAGAGTACATTTGCTTTTAAATTGACTAATTTATTTTTTATAGGTTATCCGTGTTGTATTAATGACTTCACTGACAAGACATATGTGTGATGTGTGTGAACTTTATGCGATCGGTCATTATATGAATCATTGTGTATTTCATGGTTACCGTGCGACTAGGTGTGCTCGTTATATTTTATAATGTTACTCGGTGCCCGCCCTTTGTCCAACATGGGGGCACCATCTGGGCCCCCGTTGCAGCCGGAATCGCGCCACTTTCCTCAGTGGAGCAAAACTGCTATTTTGACGCTGGCTGATGTGGCTGAAGATGAAGTTTTATGTGAGGTAAGTTACCCATTCCAATAGCGATTTTTACGCTTTCGATCAGCGAAGTAGAGTCGCTTTTACTGTGTAAGGTTGTCCCGATATATAAGCAATATCCTTGCCCTATCATTCTTTTCTTCTCATTTCTATTACGACTCTTAATTTAATTTAATTTATTTTACCCCTCGATTTTATTTGCAGTTGATTTTATACTGTACAACAACCACGGGTAATGCCGCGGGCGGGGCTTTGCTAGTCTACAAAACGGTAGCCAAGTTACTCTTTATACCATCAGACAGTTTGACTGGCAGCTATATGCCAGTCAAGCTGTCGTCAAAATCGATCCAGCCAGAGATTATCCGGAACCAAGAGACAAAAATTTTACCAACTTTCATATGAACTTAGTAAAAAGCTTTTAATTTGAAATAGCTTTTAGTTTTATTTATTTGTATTATGTAAATGAGGATGAATAGACGGTCGTTTATTACGGAGTATTTGGTGCAACGAGCGGGTTACCTCACAAGCAAGCAATTGATAGAAGTGAATTCTGAGAGGTTGGGGCATCACTTCGATCATTCCAGAAGGAGATAACACCCTGGCCCACTCCCTAAAGACAGGCGCAGAGAGCTCACACCGTGTGGTTTTAGTCGGTTCGAGTCCGGCGGGGTGACGGTCCTCGCGGATTTCCACACCTTAAAAAAACACTGCGATCGAACCAGCACACTGAATACCTATCTCATTTTTAGACTGTTGCCATTCCTTTTCGAATGTCTCATGTTAAAGTAAGACTAACCAAGTGTAGATGAAAACGTTCCTTATCAATCCTATTTGTTGATTTTGATCCTGTGATCTCAAGTCCTTTTATAGTTTAAGCTGCGGGACTTCTTAACTCACTCACTAGTCCATACGCCATAGTGTGGGTGTTACCATGCTGCATCGGTCACATTCTCAAAGAGGTCGGTGACCACAAAAAAATCGATATAACTAGGTCGATTAGCGCCTCTTAGAGTTAAAACGAATCAAACGACACCTTCGAAGCCACAATCCATCAAGCCGTTAAGACTAGGAAACTTGTCCAGGAAATATACATACCGAAATATATTTAAAAAACATAGCCCTCCTTCTGGCGCAGTCGGGTAGAACTAATAACATAGGTATATCCTGCTTTGCCAACAACCGAAAATTAATTAATGTGAAATACTTATTTGGGGTCGGCTACTAGTTCAACCGGTTTTACCTGAATTTAAGTTTTTCCACGGAGCGACTGGCATCGGACCGCAACCCTATGGGAGAACTGAAATTCGAAGATTGAACTAGTTGTCGGTATATTTGAGGGCACTAACTTCCCAATAACGATTGTCATAGATGTTCATGACTACCGGGACCGACGGCTTTACGTGCTCTCCGAGGCACGGGCGTCAAACACCGCCAAACTTCCAAACTCCGGGTTGCTATTAGGAATTTCCTAAGTAAAACCCAAAAACACTTTTTGGCCTGACCCGGGATTTGAACCCTCTTGATTAGCAGTCGCATACGCTTACCACTAGACCAACGAGGCAGTTGTCAACTAAATACCATTAGTCTGAGAGCTAAATATAGCAACAGATCAAGATTTAAAAGGTCAAGTTATTTAGTAAGCAATTACTTACAGGCCACTGAGCTACCATAAATAGGCACGCTCATCACGAAGTTCGTGCCGCCATTTTTTATTCAAAACCAATCTGCATTTTCAATTAGCCATGAGAGCGATGCACATGTGGGTGGGCTGATACCGCGGCAGTTTGCATTTTGGTGATTAGGCATTAATCTGACCTTACTCTTCTGCTACAAAACAGGATGAAAAGAAAACCCTTTAGCCGTTCGTAATATTTTAATATTACAAGTTAAAATGAACTGCCAAAAACTCGTTTAGCTGCTTTAGAGGAAGTCGTAGCTTCGATAGTTCGTTATAAAAGTTTCACCTTTTACACGACCAATAAAACTGCTGTTTATATTGAACCACGCAAGAGCCGGCGAATTTAACTGCTTAGAATAGTACCGTTTACGAGACAATTTTACTTATTGTTATTTTTCATAAGACGAATAAAGTTAAGTAATTGAAATAAATAAATATTTCGGCCATCTTACACACAACATCATCTAGTCCCAAACTAGGCAGAGCTTGTATTATGGGTACTAAACAACTGATATAAATACATAAACATTCTTTTTTTTGTAAATACATACTTAATATACATAGGAAACACCCAGACTCCGAAACAAATAGTTGTGGGTCATACAAGTATTTGGTCCGACCTGGGAATCGAACCCGAGACCTCTTGATCAGATAACCACTAGACCAACAAGGCAGTCGATCAATGAAGAATTCATAGAAAGAAAAAGAGAAATCTACATTGGGTAGGATTATAGATATATCATCAAAGTCTTGCTAGTATGGTTCCAGTCCTTCCCTCATCAATCATCATCAACAGCCTTTAACAGTCCACTGCTGGACATAGGCCTCTCCTTAAAAAAGAGGTTTTAGCCTACTATACTACTAGAGTCCTTCCCTAAAACACAAGTTTCTAAAAAAAAACACCAACGTACTTAGCAGCAAAATGCTTAGGATATAGAAGGAGTACAATAATTGTGTGAAATTGAGAATCTTTTAGAAACTGACGAAAAAATATTACGTTGGCATATCAATATCACAGTGTCCTATATTTCCTTTTACTTGGGTAAATAATCGTACAGTAGGGATCTTGTGTCTCCATATGTTATGTATTTATATGTTTAAATGATTGTCGTTTTCTTAAATGTGTATTTCTATTATCTTGTAAATCGATTGCCTATATATTCACGATCTCACGGCTGTCTGTTTTGTTGTATATAAGAGTAGGAGAATTGTTAACATCACAAAGCCAATTATTATAGTGACAAAGAAAGGACTTAAAATCATTGCCTACTAGATTATTTCGTAAATCTATCCATGACACTTGTACATCTAACACACTCCAGTTTAAATTATAAAAAATCATGTAATTTTATGTCACTACCAAAATGTTTTATCAACTAATATTTTCACTTCATAATGTAAAATCAGTTGTTTATTTCCTCTTCTGGATTATAACCGCAGTTGAATTAATAAAATTTTCTTCGGATGATATGGTTCAAGATGCACCGGCTCGTTGATTTTAGACCTCGAACTGCTATAAAAAATGACAGAATTGTAACAAAAATGGTAGGTTCATCAACGATCGTAACTCTATATGGCTTTTTCTTGACGCATTGTGCCTTGCGAACTCGCAAATTACTATAAATACGTAGCTACAATTTAAAATAAAGCTTTAATATGAACCCGAACAATAATTTTGAAGAAATGTACTTAGTTTTCTACGGTGCAAGTGCAGCCAGTGTACGCCATAAATACCACGGTGCTAACTATGATGTCATCAAACGTTGGTTCCAAGAATGTAATATAATCGATGAGGTAGCTATCACGGAGAGATTTTTTGAAACAACCTATAATAGAGTGATGGCTAATAAAGAGGATTTGACCCAATCACAATTTGTGATATTCATATGTCTTTTGGCAAGAGAAGCACATAAGGAAGTTGATGAGTTTTTCAGAAAGTTTCACCACATCAAGGATATAATTGTTGAGGAGATTAGAAAAAATCCTCGACGTTAAAGCTGTAGATAATCAGAATAATATACTAATTGACTAAAGTAATGTCTGTGCTAAATATAGTAAAGTAACTTTCGAGAAATTAGCCACACTGACTGACTGAACCTATTAGATGAAAAATCTTTTTGTCTAATATAGAAATCGAATGTTCTGTTAAGACATTGCTATGGTATTATGATAACTTCTGGAGATAATCATTCCTCTCATGCTTTCTGTCAGTCAGAGTAGTTGCTTTGGGGCTCATTAATAAATAAATAAAAAAACATTTGTTTCATGCTTCAATAAAAATCACTGCAATACATTCATCATCTATAACCTTACAGTGCTAGTTCCCTTAATAAAATAACTTTAATACACATATATTGGTTTTCATAAGTGGTATCCAAATCTAAAATCCTGATATCAACAATTTGATTTTCATAACGCATAGGTCTTTCTTTTAGTAACCCACGCTCTAAAAAGACGATTGGAGATTTGGAAAGATTTTTCATCATCATAACAATCACTTTACATATCTCATAAAAGATTTATAACTGAATATCTGTCTTATGGAACAAACATTCTTATGTTGCACATAATTGCCACAAAAAAAATTGAATTATTTAAAAAAATGTTCTCTGCGCTATAAAAGCAATAGAGCATGCTCTGCAAACGGCAGTTTATTACATGTGCAACACTACAGTACAGATATGCTGATGTTTCACGATAAAACAAAGGTCGTCCATGTTTAATATAGAATATTTTATGAGTTATGGACGTGTGAAAGGTTAATATGCAAAAATTAGCGCCTGTAACCAGAGTTGAAGGCGTTCCTCAGCCTAAGTGACCCCTCTGCTATTTTTCCCTTTGAGGCTATGTGATATATTACAAAATACTTTTACGCCATAGTCCGTCGACTTCCTCGTTAGTCTCTAGTGGTTAGCATATGCAACTGCCGATCAAAAGGTGTCGGGTTCAAATCCCGAGTCGGGCCCAGGTTGTTGTAGGATGTTTCTAACAGCAACTTAATAACCGCCAGGAGTATGAAAATTTGCATTGAATCACGCCCAAGCCTCGGAGAGCACGTTAAGCCATCAGCCCCCGTCATGTAAATCTATCTATTTAAGTGACTTAAGACGTTCTGACAACTAGTTGAACCTTCGAATTACAGTTCTCCCTTAGGGTTGCGGAGGTTTCAGATAAAACAGGTTGCACCAGTAGTCAACCTAAAATAATCTTTGCATTATAAAGATGCGTTCAATATTAAAATATATTTTCGACACGTACTTGCAGACTGCAATAGTGACGACTGAATGTAACATGGATGAAATAGCTGCATGCATTGTTGCGCTACCGCTATATTGTTGAAAATAATGTAGTTTCGCTTTACTTCGCCTTCTTCAGCCAAAATATGCAATATTTACTAGCAAACCGTTTCTTAGCAACCTATAGCAGTAGTGTTCATTACTATTAGAAAAATTGCAATACTTTGTACCCCTTTTTACGAAAATTGCATGTACGGAGGAGATGAAATTTTGCACACTAATAATTTACCAGCTTTTGCCCGCGGCTCGGCCCGCGTCTTACTCGATTATTGCAGTAAAAAGTAGCCTATGTGTTATTCTGATATATAAGCTCTATTACTGTAAAGTTTCCTCCAAACCCGTTTAGTAGTTTTCGCGTGAAAGAGCAACAAACATGAATATATACATACAAACTTTCACGTTAATAATATTAACAAGGATGGGGAGGACGAGTGCAGGAAGCAATCTTTTTAAATGCATAAAAATACATTAAATCAATAAATAAAACGTCACACACACACGCATAGATACTCTTTTGTCAAATTAAAATTGTATCGTAGCCTTGGCGAAATCCGAAGCCTTTGACAATAGACCTTTATACTGTTACCACTTATAATTCAAATTAATTATGGTCAAATTTCGACCATTTGGCCACCACTAGTAAATATTATCTTCAAGTACATTTTATTTTAAAGTTGATCAATTAGTTTCAGTTATTCATTTCGAGTATCGATTTGATTAATAAAATATTAACGTATAGGCTTTTTACCTCATTAGTTTAATGAAAGTAAATATCACCTGGCTGTCGATATTCGGCTGATTATTTTATTGTCCAGTGGAATTTCAACTGTCTTAGACATTTGTACTACTACAGGTGAAAATATATGCTGCATTCAAAGTCTGCTGCGATTAGCAGTTCATTCGCATTATTGCCCGTCAAACGTTTTACTTCTACCAGGTATATTGTTTATTCTTATAGTCGTTATGGGTTTGATTAATAAACAAAAATACTCGAACGAATAACAATTTAAATATGAACATGTATGTATGTAGAATTTATTACTTGTATAATAAGCTCTTGTAAAGAGAAATGATACATGTACATACAAGTATACATACACTAAGTACTAATATCCGAATAACATAAAGGTATGTATAAATTATATATTTCAATTTGTGATCTCGGAAACGGCTCTAACGATTTCGCAGAAATGTTGTATTTCGAGGTTTTAGACGGTGTAAATTCGACCTAGATTAGACTTATGTTTGGGTAAAACGCGAGTTTTTGAGATTTCGTACGTATTTTATAAATTTTAGCATTGCTTGCAACATCTATACTACTCTTTCAGTATCACTTAGATAGTTGGTGATTGGTACTCCAACACACCAACACCACAGCTACATGAGAGACTAGATGACGTTGTTACTTAATATTGAGTACCTACTAGAGGTCAGTTCCACTCGAAACCCTTAGAGGGAGACACTTTACTACATATCAGCTGAGTTCCGCGACTGTACCTGCAGTTATTGTTCTAAACCGCGAGTAACACAGCGGAACGAAGCTAGTCTAAAAAAGTAGCTTAAGTTACTTCTTGTGTCTTCAGCTTTCTGCCAGTGAAAGTCTCGTCAAAATCGGTCCAGCCCTTCAAGAGCTTAGCCGGAACAAACAGACAATCGGACACACAGACAAAAAAAATAAAAATTGCTGTACATATTGATGTTAGTTTCGTATATACTTTGATATGCATTCAGTAAAATACTGTTAATCCCTACTAATATTATAAATGCGAAAGTAACTCTGTCTGTCTTTCTGTCTGTTACGTTTTCGTGCCTAAACCGCTGAACCGATTTTCATGAACTTTGGTATTAAGATAGATGGAACCTTGGGAAAGAACATAGGCTAAGTTTTACTATGATAGCCGACATTCAGGCGGGCGGAGCCGCGTGCGAAAGCTAGTTTGATATAATATACAGACACTCCAATTGTTTTTGTTATTGAATGTATATTTTACTTGTTGCAATCGAGATTTTTATGAACGCACTCAACCCTAGTGCACTATGCTCTACACTATTGTTTCCTCTTCCCTTTGTCTATGTCAACGTACCGGTGTAATAATCGTGTGTCCTAGTTTTACAAGTGTCTGTTCTGTTTGCTTCCAATTAAATAGCTAACAAACTATATTGTGGTTTGAATTAAATCATAAACATTAACAGGTTATGGGCCCAGTCCCTGAAAGTACCGAAAACTGTGAACTGAAAGTGATTTTTTTTTTTCATAACCTACATACCTAACCGGCAGACATTTTGTTTGAAATTGAACTCTTTCATTGTGTTTTAAATATTATTTCGTTTGTCGTAATGTCGGTAAAACTTGAAAAGATTGCTGTGGACAAACTACAAGGTGATTCCAATTGGATATCTTGGAAATTCGACGTAAATCTTCAGATTACTTTGCACAATGTATTGGACCACGTGACCGGCGCGGCAGTAAAGCCTGCAGAGACGGATTCATCTGCAACTAAACAGTATGCGGATAAAGAGGCGATCGCGAAATATATCATCGGCTCATCAGTGGGCCCCGAGCCCAAGCAACATATCCTCACTTGTAAAAATGCCAAAGAAATGTGGGATGTGTTGCATGCCGTGTATGAACAAAAGAACGATCGACGTTTAGATCTGCTGTATTGTGAGCTTTTCACATATAAGAAGGCCGAGGAAGACAATATTGCTATGCATGTGAGTAAGCTTCAGAGAATTTTTACTCAGTTAAATGCAGAATTAAAAAGTGAGAAATGTGTATTACCAGACTCTTTATTACTAAACAGAGTATTGAACACACTGCCAAATGAGTACATGGAGTTTAAGAACGCTTGGGAGTCTGTGCCCTCCAAAGACCGTGGAGTTGCTGTGCTCATGGAACGGCTTCGGCTTCATGAGCAGCGTCTTATTGAAAGATCAGTTACACATAAAACAGATTATGTGGCATTATATACAAAAAGTCAAGAAAAGAAAATTGTTATTTGTAATTTTTGTAAGAAAAAGGGTCATATAAAGAAAAACTGTTTTAAACTGAAAAATAAGATTGAAAAAGCAGAGAAGACTTCTAATCAGCAACAGGGTCAAGCCTTTGTAGTGGGAGGAGATTTGAATGATTGTTGGATCGTTGACTCAGGTGCGTCTCATCATATAACTTCAAAGCGTGAGTGGTTTCATGAATATACAAGCTTCGGAAACCCAATTCCATTAAAGATTGGTGATGGTAGTAACATGATGGCCCATGGTCGTGGCATTATTCTGGTTCAGATGCTAGTTAATGGTAGATGGGAAAAGGCACATTTAAAAGATGTATGGTTTGTGCCAACATGTTCACAGAATTTATTCTCATCGGGCTCTGCACTTAAGAATGGTTTAATTGAAGTCGCTGATGCCAAAAGAAGAGTATTCAAGACTAGAAATGGCATTACAAAGGCAGTTGCAATAAAGATTAATGAAACTCTTTACAAGTTATTGCTTAAGGTGGAAGAACCTAAAAATGTATGTTTCCATGTAAACCTACAAGTCTGGAATGAAAGCCTTTGCCATCAAAATATATGCCATGTTAAAGACCCTGATATAGAAATGGTTGATGTGGAGATTAGTGACAAGATTGATATTCCATTTACTGATGTACAGGTGCCACCACATGAGAGTAATTTGCAGGTTGCAAGTCATGATGAATCAGATTATGTTGTGTGTGATTCAGGAGAGAGTGCTGAGGAAGTGATTAGTGTTGACTCCAATTCAGGTGAAGTAGATCCATTCTTTGAATGTGATGAAGTGCAAATTCCTGTAGAATCAGCATCTGAAAGTGATAATAATAATAGTGAAAGACATTATCCTATGCGCAATAGAAAACCTAAAGAATTTCCTGATTACCACATTTATGTCTGTTCAGAATTGAATAATAATTGTAACATAAATTTTAAAAATATTAGTGACTTACCAGATTGTTGGAAGCAGGCTGTGTTTGATGAGCTTGCAGCATTAAAAGAAAATAATACTTGGTCTATTGTAAATATGCCTAAAAATGTAATTCCTATTGATAGTAAATGGGTGTTTAAAATAAAAAGAGACAGTGATGGTAATGTAATTAAATATAAAGCGAGACTGGTAGCCAGAGGGTATAATCAAAAGTATGGTGTGGATTATTTTGATACATACTCACTGTTGTTCGGTGGTCTAGTACATTAAAAATTCTGTTCTCATTGGCTGTTCAATATGATTGGTTTGTATATCATTGGGATGTAGTCACTGCCTTTCTTCATGGTACTTTGAAGGAGGATGTGTAAATGTATTTACCTAAAGGATTGACTGAGGAAGCCAATATTAATAATAATAAGGTGTGTAAACTCAATAAAGCATTGTATGGCTTAAAACAAGCCGCCTATTGTTGGAATAATGAATTACTTATAGCTTTGATTGATCTTGGTTTCAAGCAGTCAAAATATGAACCATGTGTTTATATTTCTAAATTCAACAAAGCCTACCTAATCATAGCTATTTATGTTGATGATATTTTTGTTTTTGGTAATAATGTAAAGTATAGATTTGAAGTTTTAAATCAGTTACAACATAAATTTAAGTTAAAAGATTTAGGTCCTATAGAATATGCTTTGAGTTTGAAAATAAAAAGAGATAAAGATAAAATATATATTGACCAAAAGACATACATAGAACAGGTGTTAGAAATGTATGGTATGAGCAATTGTAAACCTGTTTCAACGCCTATGCTGCCTAATACTAAGTTGATGAAAGGAGAAGGAGAACCTGATCCTAAAATACCCTATCAAAACCTAATAGGTAGTTTAATGTATGTGGCTATAAATACAAGGCCTGATATTTTGTATAGTGTTTGTGTATTGTCACAATTTAATAATTCTTATACTCATGAACATTTTACTCATGCAAAAAGAATACTAAAATATCTAAAAGGTACTTTGAATTATAGTTTGCTATATTCTAAGTCTGATGTTTTTAGATTATGTGGAAATGTGGATGCCGATTGGGGGAATTCTCATGATAGAAAGTCCTATTCAGGTCTAATATTTAAAATTGGTAATAATTTAATTTCTTTTGAAAGTAAGAAACAGACATGCATTTCATTGTCATCTACAGAAGCTGAATATGTAGCTTTAGCTCAAGGTGCCAAAGAGGCAATTTACTTAAAGAATTTATTGAGTGAACTATGTGATAATTTGATGAATATACCAGTTGTATTGTACAATGATAATCAACCATGTCATAAAATAGCAGCTAATAAAATGAGTTCAAATAGAACAAAACATATTGATATTAAGTATCATTTTATTCGCGATGCAGTTATGAATGGTAAGGTTATAATTAAGTATTTGCCTACTTCAGACATGATTGCAGATTTGTTAACAAAGCCAGTTAGTTCTGTAAAATTAAATAAATTTCTTATTAATTTGTCAATTCAAAAGAATGTTTGACTGAATAGTGTATTATGTAGTTATATGGTTTATTGTCCTTAATTTGTTTGAGTTGTTAGTTTACTCATAATCTCGATTGAGGGGGCATGTTATTGAATGTATATTTTACTTGTTGCAATCGAGATTTTTATGAACGCACTCAACCCTAGTGCACTATGCTCTACACTATTGTTTCCTCTTCCCTTTGTCTATGTCAACGTACCGGTGTAATAATCGTGTGTCCTAGTTTTACAAGTGTCTGTTCTGTTTGCTTCCAATTAAATAGCTAACAAACTATATTGTGGTTTGAATTAAATCATAAACATTAACAGTTTTGTATAGATTATTAAAAAAATTTGAACTTCTGCTCTGCGAGAAAATCAAGTGGATTAATATTTTCATAATATCTTTCAAAATATTGAATGAATGGTTATCTTTGCGTATTCTGAAGTGAAAAAACGACAGTATGCCATCCAAAACAAATAATTTTTTTCAACCTTTACCTATTATGGGTGATTAATATTATTTCCAAGAAATAGTTGACATTAAAATTTACCCATAATTAATGCGACTAAACACTTCTATCTAAAGTACTTTCCAGAAACTACTCTCCCAAATAGAAGCAAAGTGAGACAGGTTGAAGATAAATGTTCTCCAGACTCAGTATAAAATTCAGACAACTTCAGTTTCACAGAACTTTTAGTGGAAAACACATTAATTATGCTGTTCACTAACGGTAGTGACTCATGACTTCGATATCTTAAAACTAGTATAAATGTTGACTATCTTCTAATGCAAGGATAAATAATATTTTAACGATTTTATGATTAAGAACCGTCCATTAATCACGTGTTTTTTTGTCATTTTTTAACCCTCCTCCCCCTTGGTGATATGTGGTGAGGCTTAGGACACTCTTCCCTTTATAACGTGTATTTTTTAGTACCTAAAATAATGAAAGAAATGCCAAAATTTGCTACTACTATCCCCCCTTGTGATATTTCATAACTTTTTATGAACCCCCCCCCCCCCCCTTTCGAGACTCTTATGTTAATTCTTTAGGACAAAGGCTTCTAATTATGTCTGTGTAATTTATTTGTCTGGTTGTAATTTATCAGATATTAGATTTAAATAAATAAAAATTTGCCAAGTGCGTGTCAGGCCACGCAATAGAATAAGGTTCCGTAGTCACCCATAATGCCACAAAAATATTTTCAATAGATGATTGTTGTTTCCTTTTTATTTCTTTATTTTTGTTTTCTCATAAAGTTTAGCACATGAACCACAGCCATGAATTTCTACAGTGTTTTCGAGCTGGCCATTTAGCTTTTAAAGGGGTAAAGGGGGACGCTCTGTTACAATAAAAAAAAATGACATCTGAAATGTCAAAAGTCAGTGCCATCAAATTTACTGACAACTAGATCAACTTTGGAATTTCAGTTCTCCCTTAGGGTTGCGGAGGTTCGATGCCAGTCGCTCCGTGGCAAAACTGATTTTCAGGTAAAACCGGTTAAACTAGTAGCCGACTCCAAATAATATTGGGAATAAGGCTAGGAAGAAGAAGACCTCTGAAATTGAATTACTCGTAAACGGATACCTAAATCAAAAAATCGTCTTTGCAAACTCTCAATATTTTTAAAAGACCTATCTAATGATACCCCGCACGATAGAGCAGACGCTAGAAAAAAAAGTCATCTCCACTTTACATGTAGGAAGGTACCCCAAATATAAATATTTTGCGTGATTGTATTTTAGCCCTTCGTCTAGTCGACGCAGGGTTGCCACCTTTTCGAAAAAAAAAATCGGGACATGATACTTATTATAGACAGTCAGTCTAATTCAGATCATGATAAAAAAGCAGTTTTTTTGGAAAGGATAAAAGTTTTGTATAAACATTTACGTATTTATTTTTCAAATATTTTTTATTGCTACAGGGCGCATTCACTAATTTTATATCAGTTTTTAGGGTTCCATAGCTTATTAGTCAGAACCCTTATAGATTCGATACGTCCGTTTGTCCGTCCTCGCATTTATATCCGTCAAAACGGTTGGTGCTAAAAAGGTCTAACTGCATGGACATGTTTTTATTACGTCGACAATGTGCCGAAGTAAAATCATGAAAAAAAATTTTCACGTACTTGACTTTACTTTGCCTGATGGAAAGCATGAGTAAAATACTCACTGCAAATGCAAGCAGTATGGCGAACCACGTTATGGCGGCCTAGTGAGATGGTTTTTCACGCCCCGCTTAAAGGACCCGGGATCATAGTAGGAAGGAAAAATATGAGCTGGTAATGAGTTCCAGTTTTTAACTACTCGGCTCAAGAAGGAAGACCCGAACCGTTTAGTTCTGGAGCGTATGTCTTCCACTCTGAAGGGGTGACTTCCCTGACTAGATCGTGTTGTTTTGTAGAGGAAGGGAGAGGGTGGGATGAGTTGGAGGAGCTTTTCAGAACACTCCACATGGTAAAGGCGATAGAGGACTGCCATAGAGGTGACATCTCTTCGCAACTGCAAAGGTTCCAGGAACTCGGTGGCTTCGGGACTGTCTAGAGCGTCAAGCAAATACTGCGTATCGCAAAGATGAGAGCAGCACTCCACGCCGGGGGTGAACCTGGGTCTTATAGAGAAGACACAGATGCTCCGGCGAGAAGAACCGTCTCACCTTGTTTAGTACGTCTAGCTTCCACGAGGCCGCCTTTGTGACGCTGTCGATGTGCTCCCGTCGGTTGAGATCCTGGCAGATATTCATGCCTAGGATACCGAGCTTTTCCTGTAGTGGCAGCTGAGTACTCTGAAAAGTAGGAAGGGGAAGGAATGGAGACTTTTTGTTTTGATCGCGCAAACCTGTTTTTTTCGGATTCTCATCACCCCATTGAGAGATAACGTTCAGAACCCGGTCGAGTTCAGCGACAAATTCCTGTCGTTTTTCCTCACCGTCCGTCGATTTAAATGTAGAATATCTAAAATATTGTCCATGCAATGTGCTGTCATCTGCATAGCAATGTATGTTGCCAAGCGCTAACATGTCATTGATATGCAGAAGGAATGCCTGCGTTTACCTGCTGGAAATCAGACGCCGTGCCATCACAAAGGACTCTAATGCGGCGCTGGCACAGGAAGGCAGCAATCCAGCTGTACAATTTAGTGGGAAGGCCGTATGCGAAGCTTAGAGAGAAGCGAACGGTGCCAAACCCTATCAAAAGCCTTGGCCATGTCTAGACTGATGGCCAGGTTCTCTCCATACCTATCCAAAGCCTCACCCCACAGGTGCGTGAGGTACGTTAGGAGATCACCCATGGATCGGTTCGGTCTGAAGCCACATTGCCGATCACCGAGATCCGAGAGTGATTTTCCAGGTAATAAAACAATTGCTTGTTACTTATTCGTTCAAGCACCTTGCAGAGTATGTCCGTATGTCACAGCCAATTATTTCCGAAACTATAAGAGCTATACTGTTGAAATTTGGTCAGTCGATGTATTCTGTGAACCGCATTACAGAACCACATTATTTACATAAAACTAGAAAAAAAACAATACATTTTGGGGGTCCCCATACTTGGACCTGAAACTCAAAAAATTTTTTTTCATCAAACCTATAGATATGTGTTGTAAAATGATGTTGAGGTTTCTAATTTTTCTAAACTGAATAGTTTGCTCGAGAGACACTTCGAAAGTGGAAAAATGTGTGCCCCCCCCCCTGTAACTTCTAAAATAAGAGAGTGATAAAACTAAAAAAATACATGTTGTATATTACCATGCAAACTACCAACGAAAATTGGTTTGAACGAGATCTACTAGATCTCGTTCAAACCAATTTTCGTTGGTAGTTTTAGTAGTTTTTTTTTAAAACGTTATAAATCGTAAAACACAATTTACCTTTCATTCAATCAATACACTAGTATAAAAACATCGATCAAAGTTACAACGAACTACAAGAACTTTTATATGATGCTACTGAAACAACCATGTGACTGAATACAACAAATAAAGATTTTGATATAAAGGTTGTCATTAATTCCATTTGGCATCCAATAGCTGTTTCTTTTTATGTTCACTGCTCGGAAGAGGAAGAAGGTGAATTCAAATTGAGCAATCGTTACATTTGTGAAAAATCGGGACAAAATCGATAGGCCTTCGGGACGCGGGACGATATCATCGAATTCGGGACTGTCCCGGGAAATTCGGGACGGGTGGCAACTCTGAGTCGACGTGATAAAACACACATACATGTAAAGTTTTATTTTTCTATCACTAGCCGTTTGGACAGTTGTCCAGTACGGATCGACGGACAGACATGACGAAACTATCAGGGTTCCGAGTCATGAATTACGGAACCCTAAAATTTAAGTTCTGGTGACTCATCAAAATGCAAACCCGCTGCGTTTATGATGTTTATTCTTAGTTTGACGTCAGTAGACGCAGTCTACTTAGTCGGCCATATTTTAATTTTGGAAAGTACCTACTCATACTTTCACTGCCCATAAAACATTTCACTTTCAGTAAATGCAGTGCGGGTTTGAAACATTTTGAGATTAAAAGCAGATTATTAGAGTGGAATCTAATGTACGTGACTAATCTAGTAAGCATTTACTATATTTTAAGTGCCTACGTATTCTTCATTCCTCAATTTTCAATCTTAGTACCGATAGTGTTTTTCAAAACGATGAAGTCCTGAGGGAACTTTGTTCTATGCTGTATAATCTAATATATAAAATTCTCGTGTCACAGTTTTCGTTGCCATACTCCTCCGAAACGGCTTGACCGATCTTTATGAAACTTTATATGCATATTCAGTAGGTCTGAGAATCGGCCAACATCTATTTTTGATACCTCTAAAACGCGAGCGGAGCCGCGGGCATCAGCTAGTCTAATATATAAAATTCTCGTGTCACAGTTTTCGTTGCCATACTCCTCCGAAACGGCTTGACCGATCTTTATGAAACTTTATATACATATTCAGTAGGTCTGAGAATCGGCCAACATCTATTTTTCATACCCCTGGGACGCGAGCGGAGCCGCGGGCATCAGCTAGTTTAATCTATATCAAGTAATTCCTCTTCTTCCAAGCCTTTCTTCCAAAAAATATTTGGATTCGGCTACTAGTTCAACCGGTTTTACCTGAATATCAGTTTTTCAACGAAGCGACTGGCATCGGATCTCCGCAACGTTGAGGACGAACTAACATACGAGGGTTGAACAAGTTGTCAGTAGGTATATTTCAAGACACTGACTACCAAATAACGATTGCCATAGATCTTCATGACAACATTGCCAAACTTCCACACGCCGGCTTGTTATTTAGTTTTTTTGCAAAAAATCTCAACAACAATTTTGATACGACCCGAGAATCGAACCCGAAATCTCGGTAGTCGCATATTCTAACCTCTAGAGAAACAAAGACTCTGACAACGACCAGTGTAACCTTGTCGAAATGTTTACGTAACTACGTCTACAACTATTACGTGATTGCGATAATTCCACCATTTACATAATTAAATAGTTAATTTAATTGAAAAAACTATATTTTTATTTAGCTCATTAAGTTTTTTAGTTTTTAAACCCAAATTAACTCGACTTCGTATAAATCTTCACTGGTTCTGTTCTGTTATGGATTTAAACGCAAATACCAATTAGGTACTGTTTTTCCTTTAAGCTTTAGTTTTAATATAGGTAAAGAGGAAGTTGTTGTTTTTTTAGCTTTTATACGGAAATTCTAACATTTATTAATGAACAATTTAGTCTCAGCCAGCAAAATTTACGGTAGCTAAATCAGACTAGATACCGAATTGCCTATATTACTAAAAATTTAAATTATGTTGTTTGGGTTGACGTTATATATTTGGGATCTGCTTCCAGTTCAACAGGGTTTACTTGAAAATAATAATATAGAGGGATAGTGGACTACTCTAGTTATTACTTATACTTTCAGTCTTTCTTCGTGACACATAAAACCATTAAAGAAAATAATGTAATAAAAAATATCATTACGTGTTAATAACACTGAACTTTATTTATGAAGAATGTGCTGAAATATTTATATTAATTTCAATAAATATCTAGTTCGTCAATAATCGAGTTAGCAAAATTTTCCTTTTGTAGTAAGTATATTTTTCTCGGTACTTAGCAGAATGAAGGTTCATCGAACGAATACAGGTTAAGGTCGCGTAAAAGGATTTCTCATTTATATAGCTAATATTATGTATTGATGGCGAAATTAAGCGATTACCCGGGATTCCGGTGTCATGACATAAAGCCATTACAGGAGTTGGCAGAGCGCCACGAGCAAATAGTGACAGAAACGAAGCCCGTGAGTCAGCGGCACACGGAACCTGTGTGCGGCGGCGCGATCGATAGACACTGCACCCCTCTTCCCTCTCGCCCCTCACTCGCCCGCCCTCCGCGCGCCTGCACCTGCTACACAGCCCCAGCTCTCGCCGTCCGACACACGACAAAAACATTAGAAAAAATCTTTAAAAATCGCTAAACCACAAAGAAGTGCTTTCAAAAGTCAATTTCACCGATTGTGACCAGTTCAGTGGTTCAAGGTCGTCTCGGTCGACGACCCCGGTTCTCTTTAACAACACTTCTACCTCATAGACTTACCTATACGTTGCTGTTTATTATTGTGGTGTATAGTGAAAACTTTATTTTTAATAATTACGTGAAGTGTGCAAGGTCGAGTGCGTACACAAATGTTGAGCCTTTATCATTGGGAAGACGCGCGAGCTCCGACGCGGTACACAACAAAGGAGTTACGTTCGTCGTGAACTCCTCACTTCTCCGTACTCCAGCGTAGTGAAGACTTGAAGAATGGCGTCCAAGGTCCTTGTTCCTGTGGCCCCCTTCGCCAAACTACAAGTGAGTCTATAAGTCATGTCATGGCATCTTTTTAATTATCCGTCTTGGAATTAATTCTGATTAAATCCTTGTTATCTTCTTTGCTATCGAAAGGTTTTCTATGTGTGTCTGTATGCAATAAACTGGAGTGTTATGTGAAACTTATTATACGTAAGGTAACAAAGAGGAGCATACCGGTCATTAACTTATCTGGTAACTAGATATAGGTAGGTAAAACTAATTATCACATTTTCCTTTTTATTGATAAAATTAAGCGTAGAAGTCACAAATTTTGTTAGTTTTAATTATCAAAGGAAAATTGTTCTTTGTTGTATGAAATTCTTAGAATACATTTCTATTAGACATATTTTGTTTTAAGTATTTTATTATATGTTACATTTAGAGTTATACAATGTCTGTCTCCAAACACATTTAGCGAAATCAGAACTTCAGCTCATGAATCTAAACAATTTTCCCAGAGAACAAAGAAAGTGCTTTTCCATATGAACTTGAAAATTCGATTTTATCCTCAACACTGGTCAGAGGATTAGTAGCTTCGTAAGAAAGTTAAAATGCGAAATTCATTTAGAAAAATAACTTTTCTTTGTGAAAATAGTCTGGAACGATGGTCGAAAGACCTAATTTCGCAAATTGTTTTTGCTGGAGACACATGTTGTAAATCAAATAAATAAACACGATGAGCATAGTTCATTATATTTGTTATCATTTTCTTTTGATGAATGACAATAAAGATGTTATTAGGATAAATTGAAATTTAGGATTCAGTGAAACATTAAATATATATTTTATTCTTATAAGTGAGAAAGTGAGGTCGTTAAAGACTTAATTAACGCGCTTCAGCTAGTAAAAAATAAATTAAATTGTATTTTAAAAAAAAGTTGTTTTTTTCTAAGCACATCATCATCATCAACATCATCAACAGCCGTTTCTAAGCACAATAAATATTATATTAAAAAAAAGCTGCCAAGTGCGAGTCGGACTCGCCCATGAAGGGTTCCGTATCAGCAAGTAACATCATATAAAAGTTCTTGTAGTTCGTTGTAACTTTGATCGCTGTTTTCTTAATAGTGTGTTGATTGAATGAAAGGTAAATTGCGGTTTACGATTTATGACGTATTACAAAAAAACTACTTACTAGATCTCGTTCAAACCAATTTTCGTTGGTAGTTTGCATGGTAATGTACAAAATATTTTTTTTTTAGTTTTATCACTCTTATTTTAGAAGTTTTTCCATTTTTCCACTTTGGAAGTGTCTCTCGGGCAAATTATTCAGTTTAGAAAAAAATGACATTAGAAAGCTCAACATCATTTTTGAACACCTATTAATAGATATCCCACACGTATGGGCTTGATGAAAAATTTTTTTTTGAGTTTCAGTTCCCTGTATAGGAGCCCCCAAAATGTATTGTTTTTTTTTCTATTTTTATGTGAAAATCTTATAGCGGTTCACAGATTACATCTACTTACCAAGTTTCAAAAGTATAGCTCTTATGGTTTCGGAAAAAAATGGCTGTGACATACGGACGGACAGACAGACACACATGACGAATCTATAAGGGTTCCGTTTTTTGCCATTTGGGTACGGAACCCTAAAAATGATAAAATGTCATCTGAGTAAATACTTTTATTATTTTTTGTTGATGAAAGACAGTGAGGTAAGAAGGTATTCTTACGTGCCAAATGATTAGTTGTATTCTTTTCCACTAAAAACTGTGTGCCTCGCCTTCTTTCTTCTTCAATATATTAACAGGCTAGGAGTAGGTACAAGTCATTATCTTAACACTAGGATCAAAAATTTAAACATTGCGTCCGTCATGAGATCAACATCAAGATGTAACGACTTACCAACTTCAGGAAACTCTGAATGACAATACCTCAATTTGTAATATTTACACACTCATAGGTGCATTTCAACATGAGAAATTAGAACTAGGTCAAGATTTACTTATTAGATTTGTTGACATAGTTTTAAGTTAATAAAAGCCTGTTATATCAGAGAAGTGATGCAACGGCATTGAGAGCTGCAATGTTTTGTTGTTATCTGTTTGTTTTGTTTTTGAAAGATCTCGCGCACTAGTATAATTATGTCTTGTATTACAGGCGATTTTACAACAGCAAAGAACCGAGACTAAAACATCCAGTCCACAGCTAACTCCGTTTAAATCACTAGCCATCTGTGCAGTCTGTGTCGTGGTCTACAAAAGAGCCAGCTACCAGCTGAAGTCAATTTTTAACTGAAATGAGGTCCAGATTTCTATCTAGAAATCTGTACCACTGTTCTCTATTCATATTGTATGTACTTCTATTAATTTTATCTGTGTGTCTATCTAGACAAAGAGATGGAAACGCAGAGCAACACAGGTCGACGGACCGGAGGGGAGTAGCAATTGCGTTTTTTTTTTCGATACAGACCAGACTGTCATGTTTTGCGAGGAAAATTTTCACACATAAAAAATTTAGACTAAAAACCGCTCGCCTAGCACTACAAACTCACGCATAATAATTAAAACAAAAAGAAGATAATTTCACATTGCAAATAAGTACATTCTGTGTCATAACACTCTTAACAGTATATGCATGCACCGATTTTAGCCCATTTGGGCTTCTTTTACAGAAGGAACACCTGCGTAAGTGGCTACTCTACTATATTGTTGTATTACATAAAAATACCACGAGCAGTCAAGCCGTCTCAATATTCCGCAATATATTTGCATAAGAATGTTTCCAATTAGATAATATCTAATTATGATATGATCTGCATTGTATAATAGCAATCTGAGTATCACATATCTACATTAGGAGAGAATTTCATATTTTAAATTCTAGAGTGGGTCCAAAAAAGTTATTATTTATCAGAATACTCGCAGGTTCAGATCAAAGACGAAATGTACTTTTATTTATCATTACCTCAGCTGAAAGACGTCCACAGCTGAACACATACGTCCAAGGTTCGTATCAATATATGTATTCTCGTCGTTCTCAGTACGTCTCTCAATATGTATATTTGAAAAGAATAAATATTTCTACTTCTCAGTAACGCCTGTCTCGTGAGGGGTATCAACTCTTCATGAATGGCAACGATGAACGTAATTCTCGTCTCGTAAATCTTAAATTAATTTAGATTGGTCTAATTATATTTCAATAAAGCTCATAAGGAATTATTTTAAATGTGTTTGGGTTATTAGGCCTTCCCTACGGTCCTGTTCTCCCCTGTTCCATTTGTTAACTGCGATCTTCGATCAGATCATCAGACAACCTATTTCTCATACCCTCATTTTATCATTATCAATACATATGTACATACTTAATAATGCATAGAGAAACTTGTTGCCAAATTTCATTTAAGAGTCAGCAGACCATCTTTTGTATTAAAGCACTCTTTTCTATCTTCAGGTTAAGAAAACACCGCCAGAGCCCACAACTTCAGCGTATATTATCGGCGGGGATCCAGTCGCGCGAGTGGCGCATCTGGAGCACAGTGTGCGGTTCCTTCAGGAGCAACACCGGCTGATGCTGAGCGGTCTCCACACCGAGATTGAAGCTTTAAGGGAGAGGAATAGAGGTGGGTTCTTCATCTTTATACCCAAGATTATTATTTACTGATTTATTTATTTAAGTATCTCTCTCTCAGAATAAGGAATATAATTGTAAATTCTTTAAATCATCCACGTTCATCCTAAGATCGATAAAACATGGTGTCTTAAGTGATATCTGTACTTAAATGTTCCAAAAAAATATTTTAAGTAATATAATCATCTTTCTAAATGTGTAATAACTACCTACGTTTTACTTTGGCAATAAAGTATAATTTGGTAATGCTTAATATAGTAAGTGGGGCACGAACCAACCGGTTAAATGTTTTAACTGAATATGCATAACCGTAACGTGCTGTCTAATTTTATTTGCATAAATGATATACTTTAAGGGGTCCGTAGATCTAACACCAATCGTATTTTGACCGTCAAAATGTTGGAAAATCTTGAAAACATTTCGAGTGTTTAAAGTTTTCGATTCAGGATTTTGAATAACTGAGGCTGCAATTATTTCTGACATTTTTGAAACATTGTTAAATAACGGAATAACAACTAGAGTTAAAGTTAGGTAAGACTTGTAACAAAACAGTTATTGCACTTTAAAAACCCATAATAATGCTTATGATCACGAACAGCCAATAAGCATTGTATAACTGTGGAGGAACAGGTGTCGTGTGTTCCTCCGACACAAAAGGAGGATCCTCCGACCAGGCGAGGTGATCATGCCTGGCGGGCCACGACCCCACGGTTGATGTTGGGATGTTGTATATATGCTAATAGGCGCGAGAATTTCTCTATCACGATTCAGGATTAGTAGTTACTCCGTATAGTTCATTCCGTGTCTTCTTCGTGGTTCAGTGTTCTTTCGGTAGATAGTGCTGTTTTATGTTTTCCACTTGCTCTGTTTGTGGAAGTCGCCAACATTTAGCCATGTAATATTTTTGGTTTATAGTCAATAAATTATGACTGTTATAGTGTACCATAACAAAAAAGAATATCACTTTAAAGACTCCAATTGTATTATTTTGTCGCATCCGAAGTACTTCGGCATGTGTTCCTATCCCATGGATTTTTGCTGATACGAATATCCATCACATCACTAATACTTAAATGTGTGTGTGTGTGTGTGTCAGTGAGTGATTAACACATTTCAGAGCTTTGCATTCCATTCCTTTGTATGCTATAAGTACAGATATGTATATAAGAGTAATTGTACAACCGTTGAGTTTGTGTACATCAAGATGAGATACGATGTGCTTGTTTTATTCCTGAACCTCGAAACGTAACAGATTCATTCGCGGTAGTAGTAAGTGTGACTCATGCCATGCCGTGGCTGATATGAGAAATACATTTGAAACATATCTCACTCTCGTTACACAAAATTATATCCAGTAAATTAAATACACAATCTTTCAATTACGAATAGTTAAAAACTACATGATGATGATGATGATGATGAAAAACTAGCTTCGTCGGCGAGTTCATTTATTGTTTCAATACACTTAATTCTTCTTGGGTCGCCTGTTAGATAAACTTTGATCTGATCTAATGTTTTTATTTTCATGTTTTAGACCTCTTTCTTAGAGAAAATATGATACAGCATCGCTTTGGCGTATTATAGTTATAACCATTGTTACTTGATGTTTAACTTTAAGGTACTCGTTATTCTAAATTTTTAAGCTAATCAAAGATGACTAGCTACGGGCCTTTGGTCTAATGGTAAGTGATCCTGAATGCGTAGAAATATATTTTATTTTTATAACTTCGTCCGGGAAATGGTAGAAAGACGTTGACTATTGTCTAAATATTCTAATGATATTATTTTCAGACTTACAATTTCAATTAATATTCAACAAGGAATCTACACAAAAAGTCACGTCGCAACCGATTGATGAAAATGCTGAGACTGAGGTGAGTGTTTTAGGAAATTCATTACATTAGGCTGATAAAAATTACTTTGATTTGAAACATAAATAGTAATATTATAGCATTTATTTTTGTTATTATTATACATTAATCCGAAACGAAACTGATTACTTCAGGCATCTTAAATTATTTAGGTAAGGAAGCGCACATATGGAAGGTTGGAGATAGATATTCTAGTTGAGAAGTTATTTGGTGATTATAGGAAACACGTCTGAAACAAGAAGTGGCTCGCCTAGAGCAAGAGGCGAGCGCAGCGCGAGGAGAGGCACGCGCGGCCGAGGCGAGAGCACTTCAGCTGCAGACACTCGTCGATGCGCAGACTGAGTACGATCCACAAACATACTAAAGTAGATTTGGAACCGATTTCAAAAAGTAGAGAAGGTTCTCAATTCGTTTGCTTTTTTTAAATTTTATTTCAGAACTCTATCCTTATGGATCATTGGAGACGCCTGAACGTAGCTGAAATGCGAATGCTGAGATAAATGTGTGGTGTGACTAGGATGAATAATGTCACAAATGAGTACATACGAGGAAGTCTGAAAGAAGCAAGACTAGAGGAAAAGTTAGAAATAATAGGTTTTCTTGGTATGGACATATTATGCGGAGAGATGACCCAAATGTGGCAAGGAAAATGTTGTGTATGGAAGTTGAAGGATACAAAGTAAGAGGAAGACCAAAGAAAAAAGTGGATGGATTGTGTGAAAGAAAATATGGCGTGAAAGGGAGTTAACAGTGAAATAACGAGTGGTAGAGTAGAATGAAAGGATAAAATGTACTGCGCCGACCCCAAACAACATTGGGATGAGGGCAGGCAGATTATGATGATATTGGATCAATTTAGAAATTATTTTTTATTTTTTGAATGTAAGTATTGTCGTTTCATCATCATATCGACAACCTTTAATAATCTCCTGCTGCACAAAGGCCTCCTTATAAAGGAAGCTTAGAATTTTTTTCTTTTTCTTAGTAGAACTATCTAGATATGCATTTATTGGCGATTAGTCTTACACAAGTCTTGAAAAATTAAAATAAACCTTTTTTTAGATACTCAAAATGAGCGCTATTGTTTACGTCGATGACATTGTTTTCAATGAATTAGTTTTTTGCCAGAAACACTGATGTCGTGAATGTATCGGCATTGGATTTTTTCTCAGCTCTGATCCAGAAAATGATCGTGTAATGCTATTATAAATAGAGGGTGTGTGTAGAAAGCTCCGGTTGGTGGAGCTGAAGGAGCGGACGTGCGCGGAGGAGGCGGCGGGCGAGGCGGGGTGTGAGGGCGCGTCGCGTGGCGAGCTGCGCGCGCGGCTGAGCGAGGCGGAGCGGCTGGTGCGCCGCCTGCGCGCCGACGCCGAGCGCCAGCGACGCGAGGTACTGGCGCCCTCGTCCGGCGCCGTCACTAACCTACTGTTTGACGGAGCCGCCGCGCGCCACGCACACGTACGTCCCCGCCCTCCACGCCGCAGCGCACTGCCTCACTGACTTGCCCGATCGACTCGGTACCCGGTCTAATCTAACGAACTGCCTACCGGATGTCCTTCAGTAACGCTATCGATTACACAACTTCGAATATATCTATGTTATATAACTTAGGTATACAAATTTGGAATGTTTTAAATTGCATTGAAAACATATTTATGTGTATGATATATTTATGGTATTATCTAAAAATAAAAGTTTATCTCGTTTCTCCTGAAACAGATGACGGTATCTTTCATTGCCTTACATGAAATAGAGTCATCCGTGCCAATTATTATCATTTACAGTGATTATTGTAAACTAAATCAAAATAGTTATTCAAATCTGAAAAGAAAGACAGGAATGATGGAATGGAATAACTAAAGGATTGTCCTTATTATAAAAGTGTTGCGAATAAATTATAATAATTATATAACATTATTTAAAATCATGAAAGTGACTTTACACATTAATATCAATTAATTAAAATGGGTATATTCAGTTACCGGGGTGCGCTCGGTGTCGTGTCAAGACCGCGGTGCCGACACCGCAACGTGGACAGGACACATCGACATAATTTGTTGACCTTACAAAAATAAAATAAGTAGACCTCTCATCTCTCCCCAACCATCTGACAGTCACACTGTTAGACTGTCAATCAAATATTGATAAAAACAGAACTTACAGGTTTTTCATTAGTTGCTAGATTTCTACAGAGCATTTGACTCAATGAATTATATCTTTCCTCTCGGCGGTAATGTTTTAGGTGTTTAGGTTTACTTTAAAATCAATGGCATTTATTTTTATTAATATATTTTGTTATTCAAATTGTAGAAACTCTTGAAATCAATTAAAATGTAGCTTCTATAGAAAAGGTGTTCCTCAAGGGTCCATTTTAGGTCCAAGATTCATATGTATAAATGTATGTATATTTTATAGTGAAAATATTTTAAAGCAATAGTGTTTCCAAAACAGAACCTATAACCAGTAAAATTCAATTTAATAGAGCTTAGCATAATCCATAGATTCAACATTCGGTAAATCATATGCTTTGAAATAATTTCAAGATTTTCTCCTAAACGTTTTATTGTAGCCCATATTGCCTTCAATCAATCAATTTGCTTTACTTGTAGAAAGTTCACAACTGTTTTAGTTTTTAGAAATTTGAATTTTATGTTGAGTAGTACAGCAATTTAGCAAGCATGTGGTTAATAACTGTTTTGGTGTCCCGTCCTCGTTGCAGTGTATGTTATAATTTGTAGTTTTTTTCGAGTGTTTATGTTCGTGTCTAGCACAAGAAAAAGTTGATAAAATATTTTGAAAAAAAATGTCTCCTAGAGTTCACTGAAATATCTACGCTAAATTCTGCACCAAAAGTTTTCTTTATTTGATGTAAGCAACTGTTTCATAAAATAATGTGCTGACATTATGAATATTATGGTGCAGTTACAGTGTATGAAGAATTCTCTGCACGCTAGCCTAAGGGCCAGCGGGCTGGATGGCTACGGATACCAGAACAATTATCATTTCCCGCCTGTACATACTCCCGACTTCTGGCGAGAACCACTCAGAGAGTAAGTATAAAGTTAAATCTGTGTTGCATAATTTGCGCTGATTACCTGGAACCGAGCGATATGAGTTCAATATTAACATCATTTACAGGATGTGTACATCTTTCTACACAGCTTAGACTTAGATTATATTGATGATAGAAATTGAGAATTTATTTAGCGACACGATTTTCATATTTTTTGTGCATCCATATTTTTCCACTACCAGCATCCTGACTTATATTTTATTTTTAGGGACTTTAACATGGTGTCTTCCCGAGGGCGAAGCACACGGAGACCGTTGACGTTACCTGAGTTGTCCGGACAACCCATACACCGATCTACCATATACGCCAACAGTGAGTCTAGAAACTAGAATTAGGTCGCTTCACTTCGTTCATAAACTTTTTGTTCTAAAAACATATGAACAATTTAATATTACTTATTCAATTAAAATGTCTCGTTCTTAGCAAGTTTAAATTCCAGTTAAAAATATTAACCATTTTGAATAATACATCACTAAAATATGATATAACTGTCATAATATAGTATTTTAATAGAAATTATTACTCTACGAAATGCAAATTTAATCCTTTTCATTCTTTAGAATTTGCTGAAAACATACGGCCTCGAGCCAACGGATACGATAAGAATAAAAAAGCTCAATCTACGAATAGCGATGTAATACACAACACGACCGTCAAGAGTCCTGAAGAAGCTACAGGTAACTACAACTACAATTCAACTGCCTGAAAGCTATCTGTCAAAAAGTGAAAAATAAAGGATTATACGGACTTATGTATTTTATTTTTCACTTTTTACAGTTCGATGGCAAATTAACTAGATACTAGTCTTAACTGATTTCATAAAATGACCATGTATTTGATATAATAACGTTTAGCGTGTAATGTGAAATAAATCATTTCAAATAGCATAAAGGCAAAGTTTTCGCCATTATTAACATCATCAGCCTATTTTAGTCCACTGTTGAACATTGACCTCTCCCAATTGCAAAATTAAGTGATGTCATTATGTACGTGTTCGTGAAAGTGCCTTCCACAACAAGTTAGTTGATATTTCTTATACAATTTGTGTTGGCATTTCAGAACGGAGACTTAGACCTATGGTCAAATTACCGAACGCCTCGGACGTTTGCAAAACGAAATCAATTTATCCCGAATTGAAAGTCGTGGTCACTAGATTAATTACAGATGGCCAGGGTGAGAATATATGTAAATAGTATTAACTGGCTTGTTGTGCATGGAAATTAACATTTTTCAATTTGTATATATAACAAAGGGAACTGGTGGCCTGAGTTATTTACCAAAGGGTATGACAAACCATCTCAGTTATATTTCAGCACTAATCGGCTAATGTTTCACGGCTCTCCAGAAAACTGGTGTTATAGAATCGCTTCTTTCGTTGCCTTCCATGTATGGTCAAATTCGCGAAAATTGCTATCCGTAAAAATAGAAAATCATCAAGACAAAAGTCGAACTATCAAAACAGCGAACCGTCTACCATGAAAAGAGCGAATAGTCTTCGAAAAAATCAACTTCCAACAATTGATACTCGGTTATGGCACTCGCTGTACTTATTGCTTAAGTGGCTTTACTTCCAACCTACCCTATTGTTTCAGGATCTAAAATATTGCAACCATTACGATCTTGGCCGTTTAGTAATTGACCATCCATAAAATTAATCTATTCCTATTTTGACTGTTCTCCAGTCTTGATCAATTGCGAATTTGACCTTGCGCGACTAATGAACTTTTTCACCCACTGAGCACTGACCGAAGTTCGATTGATCTGTGTTTGTCTAAATTTAATTTAATTAAGTGTATCTGAGTGTTTCAACTTAAATACTTTAGCTAGTCAAAATATTTTGCAAAAGAATGTATTTTCTTCATCAGTCGAGATATCTCTAATCGTGTATTTGTGTTTGATTGTAGCCTGATAGCTTCTATTTTAACCAAATTACTTCTTTCTTTTCTTTATTTAAAACGTGACTTCATTAACAATGTCATAAGTCGAGACAACCTGTATATAAAATCCATTAAACCCCTACTTTACTAACCTACTTTTGAATTGGAATTAGTTTATAAACACTTGTTCAATGTTTTTGATGTATATCAGATATATGTATACTCTTATACAATATAATTTTGTTTATCGAATAAATTGTACGTAAGCTAAACCGTTTCCATGGCATTTCCAGTGAGCAACGGTCAGTCGAGCGAGTCGACGTCTCGGTCGCGCGCTCGGCGCCAGCACCACCGCAAGCTCGCCCCCGACCACACATAACTCTGACCGCGCACCTCTCACAAATATAGCCAGCGCACGAGGCACACACACAACCAACTGTCTCCGCAACTATCGATAGACTGGACGCCTTACACCGTGCTCGTCCCCGTACTCATTTACATTTCAGTCGGACGAGTCGTTTGATAGGTACCAATATTTAAGCTTCTATTGAAACTTTAGTGATTGCTAGTTGAAATAGATTGAATATAGGGATGGTTCTCACGTATAACACTAATTGTCTAAAGTCGAAGTACAGGACAGCGTTTTACAGATGATCGGATCTGGTGACATAAAGAAGCAGATTTTTATCTACCCGCATGATTTAAATATTTTATTTTTGTTATGTACCGTCGTTTTTTACCTTATCGGTGAAAGTTTCTAATTCAAAAATAATGTTTACAATTCAAGTGTACTTATTTCACAAAATCCTAATAAATTTAAGAAAAACACCAATTTTGAAAAAAAAATCTCTCTTAGACAATCTTATGCGTGGGGATTGTCGGTAAGGTAATATTAAATTAATATACCTATATTCAATAGTAGTGTCAGGATTAAAAAATGGCACTTACGCAATGTATGATCAGATAAAAAAGGTAAGTCCTTTGTAAGGCTGTTCTTAGCTGGTTGCTACATCTGGATCAGAATTTATCAAAGAATACGAAGCGCAGTGCAGTTAGTAACCTACTAATAAGTCAATTGGCGGTTGGACCGAAACTACCGGATAGTGACCCACTTGTGACAAACAGTATGCCTTCCGAACGGTTTTTGATAAAATATACTAACTAGTGTAATTTTGTGTATTATACCTGGAATATGGAAATGTGTAATGCTTTCATTCGTTTTACTTTGTGATTTTAATTTTGAAAGATAGTTTTTAGGTTTGATATACCAATAACTTGAGTATGCCTGTTTCTAGTACTTTTTTTGTTTATTTCTTTAAACACATGTTACTGAGGATTGAAATCAAGTTAAAAAGGAACAAACTTATTCACACTAAAAGTTTGACATAGTAACCAGATCCATTACGTCACAAATGACAAGCTGACAGCAATTGACAGCTGTCAGCTGTCAGTTTTACATATTATAATTATCATTATGAAAGAGCACTGTCAATGTTTGTGTTAGTGAGGTATCCTAACTCGTTTGACAGATGACAGTGTTTTTCGATATTTTATTTTTGTCACATTATAACTTTATTTTGCGGAATAATGTTTTCATATGTTGACAGAAAATTTTCGACTGAACTGGTTACAATTATTATAAAGAAAAGTATAATACATATTCCAGTGACTTGTGATGAGACGTCAAGTCCATCACGAGTTGTGTCTATAACGTGCAATTTTGTATATACATACATACATTTAGTACCTATAACAAATAGTAACATTAGTCCTATCACTCCTCTATACAGAATATTACGAACACAAGACTCGCAAAATTATTAATTTAATGTAATGTCCCGTGCTGTACGATTAGCAATTTTATATCAATGGAATAAGTAGTTCCTTTAGTCATGTGAGGTTTTATAGTCATAGCAATATCACAGTACTGCCAATAGCATTTATTTTCTTAAAAAGTAAATTGAGACGAACTGCAGTAAAAGGATGGAAGATTAGACATTGTTGTACATTAAGGTTGCCCCCTTTAGATCGAAATCATTAAATGACAACACGAAATTATTTAATACGGCGCGGCGTGGCGTTTAAAATTAGTACACAATAAGACTTCAAAAGTGTGACAACCCTAATGTAAGCTCAACAAGACACATGTATGATCTTACAAAGATTATGTCAAGGCTATCCAACAAGGCCATGGTATTAATACACATCGTGAAGTGTTGGGTGAATAATATATCGTTTCTGAATGAATTGAAAGAGGGAAAAAAAGCGAAAAAGACCAAAATATATGTGAGTCCTCTCGTGAAACGGGACGGAAGTGTGTAAATGTAACCAATGACGTAGTACCTTAATATACCTCCTAGACTTGGTCGTCAGGCGGTAGATGAGAGGTCAGATGCGACCGCTAGGAGGCTCGCTCTGTACTGTGAGGTACTGGAGTCCGTTTGCCTCAGTCACTAAGCTAATGCTTAAAGAATGATGACGAAGTCAATATTTATGAAACATTTTTAGAGGAATTAGAGGTTTTTAAGTATATCTAGTTAAACAATCTGCGATTTTATTCATATTTGATTATTAGATAAACGAATGCGATAATGTATGGTTGGCAGTCCACCACGAGCACTGCTCCCTTCCTGTCCTTGTCTAATGTCAAATGTCTTCGAGCTACATTTGTGAGAGTCAAGTAAACATATTAAATGCTATATGTAGCCTTATCCGTATTAATCTAATTTATTAAATATAATATTATTAATGATTATTATTGAATATTACAATTATTATTGATATAATAATATATTTATTGCAAAATTTTTGTTGTTTTATTTGACCGTATGACGCCCGATATACCTCGGAGAGCACGTTGAGCAGTCGGTCCCGGTTGTCATGAACATCTATGGCAATCGTTATTGGGAAGTCAGTGCCCTCAAATTTACTGACAGCTAGTTCAACCTTCGAATTTAAGTTTTTCTTTAGGATTGCGGAGGTCCGATGCCAATCGTTCCGTGGAAAAACAGATATTCAGATAAAAGCGCTTGAACTAATATTATTGGGAATAAGGCTAGGAAGAAGATACGTCCGATATACCTAGCGGCGAGTCGCATTATTCAGAAAAATTGCCTTAAACATCAAAACGTTTCGATAAATATGAAGTGAACCTAAAACGTTTTATTCTAGATCATATTTGTCTGCACATAAACTAACTGGCCATTCGAGAAATCAAACTAGGTTTATTTAAAACTACATTAAGTTTTATGTACAAAATAAACTAGTTTTTAAAATTATTCCTCCAGGCTCCAAGCAACTATCCTTTCTTCGTCGGAAGCAAATAACTAACACGTCAGAGAGGTATACACCGGTAATTAGCTTTGTACACACTGAATTGCACCTTATTGTACTGAGACACGTAAATGATTTCAGGTAGTTGATCTTCTGTTCAGTATTTAAATGTTTATTAATAAGAGGGTATCTCGAAATAAAAAAAGCAAAATGTCACTTCAAAAATCTTATGTAATCAATTCATTTCAACAGCTTCTTAAAATATATATGATCACTGCACAACTTATAAGCATTACCTACAAACCACATAAATGAGTCATTCCCGAATAATACTGTCATTGGATCGACTAATTTACTATTTACAAAAAAATCAAGGACTTCTTCATATAATTCTCTTGAGTAACAATTTGCTAAGAACCTGAAAATATATGTTACATTTTGATTGCCCTGCGCTTGTGACGTTCCCGATAGATATTCAAGTAATTTTGTAAGAAGTTCATGGGATACTAAGTTGTGTGTGAAATCTTTGTGACAAGAGAGTATGAACAGCAGATGTGATGAATCGTAAACTTCAAAATGGTGAAGAATTGCCAGCATACTTTGTAGGTGCGTTGTTCTGAAAGAGGTGAGAAAATAATGGTGATATAAATGTTCACCAGCCACAATGTAATCTCTCGAGGAATTCTGTTCAAATCGTAACAAAATTATTTCATTTACATCATCAACAGCCTTTAAAAGTCCAGTGCTGGACATAGGCCTCTCCTTAGAAAGGAGGTTTTGGCCTACTATTTACATATTTACTGAGATTTTAATTTATCTTAATTTTTTTTTCTTATTTGGCAATCAAAGTTAAAGGCAAATTGTTAAATTTAACTATCAATAAAGTCTATTATATCTGTTGAACTATTATGCAGTAATCTGTCAAATAATTACATAAATATGTGTAATACATATATCAATAACTTCGATCTGTAAATTAGTGATATACGGCAGATAACTATCTGTCATTTTATCAGGAATTGGCCTGGCCGACACTCTAGAAAGAGTTATAAAAATAATAGGACATCATCTTGGTTTGGTAATTATGGTGATAGAACAAGACCTAGTGAAGATCGACCTAAAATCCATTTCATAACAAGATGAAACATATTTATACCCAACACATATGATGATTTTTAAAATTAAATTAATTTTCATCACTTTTATCATCTCCTTGAATCTGTTGAGAAACAAACAAATTTAGTCTCAAATGTGAATTTTTTAGGGTTCTGAAGTTCATAACTCGGAACCCTTATAGATTCGTCATGTCCGTCTGTCCGTCCGTCCGTCCGTCCGTCCGTCCGTCCGTCCGTCCGTCCGTCCGTCCTCGACTTACCGTCCAAACGGTAAGTGCTAGAAAGATGAAAGTTTGCATGAATACGTGTTGTAATTACGTCGACAAAGTGCTACAATAAAATTATGAAATATAATTTTATTTGGGGTACCTCCCCTACACGTAAAGTGGGGATGATTTTTTTTTCTCGAGGCTACCCCATCGTGTGGGGTATCATTAGATAGGTCTTTTAAAAACAATAAAGGGTTTCCTAGACGATTTTTTGATTTAGGTATCCGTTTGCGAGATATTTCACTTTAAAGGGCACTTTTTTTTAAAAACAGGGCGTCCCCCCCCCTCTAAAAGCTAAACGGCTGGCTCAAATTTTTTTAAAAAAATCGTGATGCTGGTCCATTTAATGAACTTTGAAGGAAAACTATAACCGATTAGATGACTTTCTTAGTTCAGGAGTTATAAAGGCTTATATGGTAAAATGCGCTCACTTGGAAAACGTCATACAAAATTAACGTATTAATACGTAAACATAACAATTTATCTATTGGATACGATTTTAAATCCACGTACCATTATAGGTGACTGAGGAACCCTTTCCTGTGCGTGGCCTGACACGCACTTGGCCGATTTTATAGGGTTCTATGGAACCCTTGTTTCCACGTACACGTTGTACACATATCGGGGATAGAAAATAAATAAACTGCATCTACCCTACCGTGTAGGGAGTCATTACAATAGGTCTTATAAACGTTGAGAGATTGCAAAGACCATTTTTTAATTTAGATATCAGTGTGAGAGTTATTCAATTTTCAAACGCAAGTATGCTTGTGTACTTATTTCTTTAAATAGATACCTGGCAATCAATATAAATAACTACATCGAACTGATAACGAATCAAAATAAAGGTAACAAATTTAATGGTTTAAGATAACCTCCCAAAAAAAAAAATAAGTAAATATAGCCATGACAGTTTTGCAATAGGTAAACTATCATAGGAGTATTAATTAATTAAAAAGATTTTAAAATATATAGCTCATCCGGTTAGCATATTTGGTTAAAGTTGATCTTCACTGGTTCATAGACCATAATTAGATACCAGCTTTAGGCTCTTATCAGCTAATATTAATGTTTATAAAATAAATGGGGTACCTTAAGTTATGCTTCAACTGATAGGCAAACCTAACCAAGGCATATAGCGCAGCATCTTTAACCTCTTCATTGCCACAACCCAAAATCTCTACAAGCTTAGCAACAGCACCTTGAGAAATAAGTAGGTCACATGCTTTTGGCCCAGACCCAGCCAGGTTGCCCAGAGTCCAGGCACTGGTGACCTGGAAATATGTACACAAATTCTAAGAATTACAATTATACTTAGGTTTTCTCTACCATAACTTTCATTATAGACAGTTCATCAACAACCAATAATGGTCCACAGCTGGGCTCCGGTCCCTTCTTAGGAGAGGGTTAAGGCCATACGTTACCACGCTAGACGAGTACGGGTTTGGGACTTGCAAAACACTTTGTGGCTACGTAATTTTGCCGTTGGATGTTTTTAAGGCCTCCAACTAAGCTCCACGACTGATATGATAACAACCGGGACCGAATGCTTAATGAGACCTCCGAATCACGGCAACACTCATAACTTATCACCCATCTAGGTAATGACCGCGCTCGTTACCCTCGGTGATTGTGTCCAATGAGTGCTTCTATAGATAGTAAAGATACATATAAACCTTCCTATTGAATTTGGATATCATTGACATTGTTTGAAAGATCTCCAAGGACAAAGACATACAATAATGATATGGTCTTCAACACTCAGGTGTTGTGATGAGCTCTTCCAACAAGTCCACCTTCTCCCCTACACAACAACACGTGCTGGTCTTGGAACTCACTGCTTTAGAGCAGTTGGCATACACCTCGAACTAAATGATTAGACTCTTCCTTCCTGTTTTGAGCACCTATAACGTGGAACTCACTACCAGCGCTCGTGTTTCCATGCCACTATGATCCATTCTCTGCATTCATAATGAGGATGGTGACCACCACACTTTGATTCTACTCATGCTTTTCATCAGGCTGGGTTTTTTCCTAGGTATAACTTCATTTTATATTATCTCAACGATACTCATGCTTTTCATCAGGCTGGGTTTTTTCCTAGGTATAACTTCATTTTATATTATCTCAACGATACTCATGCTTTTCATCAGGCTGGGTTTTTTCCTAGGTATAACTTCATTTTATATTATCTCAACGATACTCATGCTTTTCATCAGGCTGGGTTTTTTCCTAGGTATAACTTCATTTTATATTATCTCAACGATACTCATGCTTTTCATCAGGCTGGGTTTTTTCCTAGGTATAACTTCATTCTATATTATCTCAACGATAAAAGTATGAACATAATTTGAAGAGTGTGGAAATGTTAATGTTGATAATGCAAGAAGTGAATAAATGAAATGAGTTATATATATGAGCGAAAAAACTTTAAAATATTACCGTTAATTCTGTGGACAGATTATTAAGTATGGCAACAAGGTAAGGTCCAGCGGCCTTGCTTACAGCTAATCCAGCTCGTACATCTCCAAGGGCCAAATTACAACAGCAACCTATTGCTGCACACTGCTTCTCTACTTTGTGACCTGAAAATGAACAAAGGAATCTATACACTTTGCTTAAAATCTTATTAGAGGTAAAAAGAGGGCAAAGCATGTAATTCGAAATAGATCACTAGATAACATGGACCTACCAATGCACACACATGTTAAAACGAGATAATGGTCCTTGTTTCCTGATAAATCCATTTCGGATTTTGGTATGTGTGTGGATTGCATAAATAGTTTCAAAGGTTATTTTTATTAAGTAGGTATGGGTATCTGTCATGACAGATGAAGAATATGGAGTGACAGCACCCCTAATAATCCCGTTAATGTCGTAATTGCAGACTAAAAGAGCAAACTAAGCAGGACAACATGTTTATAACAAACCCTATATCAACATTGGTCTGGAATTGATTGATGCTTGTTCAGGTTAAAAGAAAGTAAATCTTTATTTAAACAAGATTCATTCAACCAGTGGGTTCTAGTCAACAATCTTTTCATTCCATAGTTTTCTGCATCTCCTTTAGAATCATGTTCATCATTTGTAAATGTTCTAAAATACTAAATTATAATAATTTTAACAAAAAGGAACCGACTTCAATGAAAAGTATTCCGAGTACCCAAATCGCGACAATGTGCCTATGATATTTGAGGAGCTCCCTCGATTTCCTTGGGATCCCATCATCAGATCTCGATATGGTGACGATGGGACCACCTGTAAGCTACGCCCATTCCAATGCAAAAATAATTTTTGAAATCGGTTCATAAACGACGAAATTATCGCTGAACATACATAAAAAAAAACCGACAAATTGAGAACCTCCTCCTTTTTTTTGAAGTCGGTTAATAATAAACAAGTAAAAATAATTGCTATCATAATGCAATGGGACAATGACAAGAGTTCAAACATATCTATGTATGTGGTCTGAAATTTCCAACCTATTGAAAATCCGATTAAAACTTTTCAGACTATTATTATATTTTTTTAAAGATTTTCATGGAAAGACAGAAGCAAAAAGAGTAAAGAATCACCCTGGGATCTAGCAAATCAAAAGATAAAGTACTTTGATTGGAGAAGCAAGTGCTGGATTTGATTTAAATGGTTATAAATATACTTTATCAGGGTCCAAACCAGCAACACGCCTTAACTTCGTTTACCATCTACTAATTGTAGTGAGAACATTATCAACAACCTGTCATCTCTCGTACTAGTCCTCGAAGAGCACCGTTGGTATTTAAAACTGTTTTTATAAAATTTTCATCATCTATGAGGGCATTCTTCAATATTCGCAGCTCCGACTGTCTCATCTGTGACCTAGTCTTCAATTTGTTGGCTATCATCAAAATTGTTTCTGGGTGGGTTCTGAAATGATAAAATAAACACATCATACAAACATAAGAATAAATCATTACATATTATGACATACATACTAAAGTCCTATACAGTATTTCATGGTTTTTTCGCTATAAACTCAAAAAATACTGCACAGATTTAAATGAAATTTACTACCCAGTTAGTCTGAGAAAAGACATAGGCTTTTTACCATGATAACCGACATAGATGCAAGCGGAGCCTCGTGTAAAAGCTAGTGATGTATAATATAGGCTTAGGTGAATTGTTCTAAACCAAGAGTATTAATATTTTCAACAGTTCACTGCTAGAGATACGCCATCTTCACAGTGGCCATACGGGTTGGTATTTGGTGTGTTTCAAGTTTTTCTTCTCTTTGCATTGGTGTTGTCCTGAATAGCTTGTTTATTTAATCGCCTCTTGTAAAAGCCAAGAAAGTAAAAGAATAGTTTTTTTTTATTATAGGGTGCAAACAAGCAGATGGATCACTTGATGGTAGGTGATTGCCGCCGCCTATAGACACCCAGAGGAGTCTATGGTGCGTTGCGGGTTTTTAATAAGGGAGTACGCTCTTTTTTGAAGGTCGTATCAGACCGGAAACACCGCAGGCGACAGTTCATTCTGCAATTTAGATGTGCGACGCAGGAAATTTCAGGAAAAACGCACTGTTGTGGACTGCCAACCATCTAAGTAATAGTGATGACACTCTGGACTCTTAACCCTTAACTACTGACATTGATGATGACGAAGGGTATTAATAAGTTGAATTTATGAAAATAGCCAATTTGAGTTCTCATCAATTTGAAAAGATAATACCCATACTAGAAATATGTCAGATTGAAATTCAAAAATATTCATGTGAATGAATGAACACCCAGACTTAAGTTTGTGTTTAAGTCTAAAATTCAATATTAAAATTTGAAGCAAAAGGAATGTGAAAAGAATTAATACATATTATGAAAAAATTAATACATATCAAAAATAAAAAGAAGATCAAAAGAATTTTGTTAAGCTTAATATTAAAGCAGGTATTCAGAAAATCTATAAAAAAGTTATAATAAATCAATATTTAATATTGTAAGTGATGGTAATGCGAAGGTTAATATTTGATATTATCTGTGATGGTAATTTTGAGGACATGTCATGGTAGTTGAAACATAAAACTTGTAGGATAACATGAAAAAAATGTACATTTATCTGTGTTTGAACCTGGCACTAAGCACACAGTTATTTTTGCCTAGTCTATGGAACTCAGGCCTCTTCAGGTCTTATCACTTTAAAAATATAAGTTTTTAAACTTACTTTTTTGGTAAAAGACATCTTACAGGACGTCTACTGTCAGCTTCTTCGCTTCGATTTTTCCGTCTATGTATTTCAAGAACATTACGCTTCCTTTCTCTAATCTTTTCAAGTATTTCGTCATCCATTGTATCCATTGTGAAAAAAATAAAATTATTTTAACTATACACAAACAAACTTTTGACTTCAACTTTTGGTTAATGGCTTTGTGGTAGAATGTTATCTGTAACCACAACTTTGATGAACTTTGCCAATGTCATGTATTTGAAAGAAACAAACTTTTATTTCCACTTTTCTAATCAGCTGTTTGACATTGACAGCCGGTGCTGCCACTTTAAAATTTAAAAAAGGTAGGATTTAAGAAAACAACATGGAAATGGTAAGTAAATAAAAGCATATGTAAAGTTCTCAGATCTATGTACTTTTTATTAGTGAAATGAAAAAGTTAAGGTTGGTAAAACTAAATAAAACGAGTATCATCTTGCTATTTCGAGCGAAAATAAGCAAAATAATTAGCTTTTTGTATGGGAGCCTTCTTCAATATTTATTTAATTACTTGCTGTTATAGTTGAAATAGAAATACTTCATCTGTGAAAATTTCAACTGTGTATGGTGACAGACGAACAGCGGAGTATTACGTTCGTTCGTCCGTCCCAAACTGTTGGTGCTAGACAGATGAAAACCGTCTACCCCATCGTGTGGGGTATCATTAAATAGGTCTTTTATAAACATTGAGAGGTTGCTATTTTTCGATTTAGGTATCCGTTAGCGAGTTATTCAACTTTAAAGCGCATTTTTTTGTAAAAATTGGGCGCCCCTTCTCTAAAAGCTAAACGGCTGCCTTATAAAATCTGAAAAATTCATACCTAATAATTGACCATATATTGAACTTTCAAGGAAAACAGGACTTATAGGGGCCTAACTTGTAAAATGCACTCGGAAAACTTCATAGAAATATCACGAAATATTATGTAAAAGTAACAATTAAGTATTTATTAGTATATTAGTATTAGTAACAATTCATTATTTTATTAGTACCTATTGAACATGCCATTCCAATATGTGCCATTATGGGTGACTACGGAACCCTATTCCATGTGTGGCCTGACACCCACTTGGCATATTTTTTTGAATTTAATAAATGCGTTTAATAAACCAATATGATCTACGGATTAATGACCTTTAGTTCACCTACTCTAATAATTTACCAATCTAAAATATACCTTTACATTTGGGCAATAAAACTCTCATACACATAATCACATAACGAAATACGCAAGGCAAAAAGAGACAAACGGAGATATGTTTTCTATCCTTTTGTAATTTCAGACGTAATTGTACTAGACATAATATATTATGTCTAGTTCAATTACGAATTCTGTAGCCAAATAGATATACCTAACACCAAAATGATTGTCATAACAACTTGAGATAGAGAGAAGAGGAAGACCGACAGGCTTTGCTCGTAGAAATAAACAATAAGGGTTGTATAAAGTCGAATAGAGTATCGAAAGAATGTGAAGATCTCCCGCTGCTGAATAGGTATAAAACCAGTGTTAAAATTGGAACACACCAAACATTTGATTTTGACATAAGCTGTCACTGTATTAAACGTCAAATAGAACATAACACTTGCTTGTCCTTTGCCTGCGAATTGCGAGTTTATTAAATAAACTCGCAGGCAAAGAACAAGTTTTTGTTATTTACACACACGGATAAATTTTATCCGTGTGTGTAAATAATAAAAACTTTCTAAAATAAATAAGTTTTTCCTTAAAATCAATTGCTGCGAATATCCCATTCAACAACCAGTAATTTCCGGAGTTCAGAAATGATTTTTTATTAAAGCAGAAAATATATTAAGTTGGTACCTACCTACATAATGGAAAATAAAAAGGCAGTTGATAACATCAAACGATTTATTTTCGTAAATATTTCCTTAGTTTTTACTGTATGTATCCTTATTATCATAATATGTACCGAGAGAGCAAGACAGAAACGATAATATTAGATCTATAAAAATAGTACCTATATAAAAATAATTAAAAATAAAATGTAATGAAAAAATTCAAAATTTAATGATATGTATAATATTATTGATACAAACTCTGCACTTTTACTTCTAAATGTAATTATACTTGAAGTTAATAAAGAAAACAAAATAAATAAATTAATTAAACAACGTTAAGAAGTGCAGAATTAATTTTCAATAATAAAAAAAAATTGCTTTGATAAAATCATTGAACGTTTTCATCGCTACTGTCTTGGCTCACAGCCCTCTCCTGTACATATTAGGTTACTATTCTTAAAATTATAACTTAAAATATACATTTTATATATCAAACGATGATCTTAATATTATTTCGATACGATACGATTATGTACAATAAACATCACTATATGTCTTTGTCATTATATTTACATATCCCTTAACTATATAACTTATGGATTGAAAACACTTATTGTTATTATATTTTACAATTCCAATAAATTTAATATAATATAAATAAGCGTATATTGTTATGTACATCCAAAGCCTTCTACGTATTAAGTTACAAAACCTTATAATTAAACTACAACAGGTTTTCTTTCTTTAAATTTACATGAGCAACTTTTCTTTTTAAAACTAGCGTTATTATTTTTGTTGGTGTATTCTATGATGAGGGACTTAGAAGAATGTCTATGCTATAAGGTATCTGCTTTGTCATTGGTTACTGGACTAGAGCTAGACTTGTCGTTGGTATTTATAGTTTTAATATTATTTATGGTAGGTTTTGACTCCGTTGTTTGTTGCGACGGTTTCTTCTCGTTGTCATTCACTAGCTGGATCATTTGCCCGTTGACTAATTTAAAGTCGGCAGGATCCGTTTGGGTTTCTTTGTCGGCGTTTGGTGGTTCTAGAATTAAAAAACTAAAGTTAGTACAAATTATCTTGGAATTAAAGAAAAACTGAGCATTTACAATGACAATAGAAAATTTATTATTGGTATAGAAGATAAAAGAATGAATGTTCAAGTTTAAGAATAGAATTCTCTTTATAATATGTTATCAATCAGAAACTACTAGAGAGTATTCAGTATGCTATCACAAAAAATATGTCTTCATAGCCCTCTCTTGGTGATCATATATACTTTCGAATTGTATAATGATACTTATTCTACTGGATTCAAACATTATAAAACTAGATAATAAGATATTTTGTACTATACATTGTTTGTGTTCCTTGAAATAAATAAATAAATAAATGGGCCCACAAGAATTACGAGACTGTATATAAAAGTACATAAAAATAAAATTTACTTTTGATATGATTCGGTGGGTGTGGTAGCTGATGTGTCGGCGGCGGCTTGCGGCTGTACCGTACCGGCATTATGCTCTGACGGACGTTGCGCTCCGGCCGGATCAGAATTATGTACAGCTGAAAGTAATAAACATGTTGACATACATACATTGTTATTTAAAGTTACTATAATAATACTTTCACAGGATTACTTTTATTTAAAACGAAACCCTATACGAGTAAATAAATTGTTCAAAATCATGAACACGTTTAAATATATTTTTTAATATTTATTAGAGACTAGAGGTAAAAGATTATTAATGCATTGTAACTGTTTTGTTGCAAGTATCCATGGCTGACGGTAGTCACTTTCCATCAAATGAACCGTCTGCATTTTACCCTTAACCCCTTTTCATGAAATTATAATGTCGACGCTAAACGCTTAATTTCAATTGGTTCCAATAACATTTATTTTATTTTTTGAAGGGCTGGCAAAGGGACGTAGGAGCCAGGAGTATGTAGTGTATACCTAAATACCGACCCGACGGTCTACTCATGCTACCCTGCTCTGAGAGCAAGCAATTTATTCAAATCCTCCACAAATCGACGCCCTATCGTGGCCCAGGCCCTTTCTCGCGGAAACAATTATATTACTTAATGAAGAAGAAGATTACCTTAGGTGAGAATAGGCAGACCAGCGTGACACTAGCGCTGAGTGAGATGGTGACAGCCATGCTGGTGACCCGGAGAGGAACGTGACTGGCCGTGCCAAAGTACAGCGGCACGAACGCCAACCAGATCACACATGTAGTGTACATCGTAAACCCTGGAATAGGAGAAATAAAGCTTAAAAGTCGATTATAATAGCAACAAAGAGTAAGCGAGTGTAACTAAAAAAACGCACGACCTATCACCTACAGTCAGTCCTGGAGTCATAAAAAATTCTCATAAAAAAGTCAGGCACAGCCCATAATGCCAAAGCATGGCTATTCCGCGTTAAGTTTTAATTAAGTCAGGAATAATAACTTCAGGAGTGATAGAAATACAGTTGTTGTGATTTTTAGTTACACCACACAACAGGCATTAACAAAATATATAACTATAAAACTAAAGCCAATAAATAAAATCTATCTTGTATAAAACTAATTTACAATTTTTCATTGTGCGATTGAGTAGTTTCAAGCGTATGTAGATGATAGTGAAATAGTTTTCTCATTATATATTGTAGGGAGTTTTGTTTATTTTGACAAGTAAAGTTTTATACTATCAAATAATCCATAAAATTCTACAGAGGTTACTAATAAGTAATTACTAACGTTAGCAATAGCTAACAGAATACAATAGTATGGAACATGTTTAGTGGAGAATACTAGAAGGTAATACTAAATTGCCTCAAACCATAAATCCTATGACCGTGCTATATATACGATTTTGCTGATGAATAATATTGGTTGCTAATTCTATTGTTGACATCACTACTAAAATGCCTCTAAAATCTTTTGTTTTGATTAAATTCTATTACGCTGTCCAGTCGAGCTTAAATTTAATGTTCAGTATGGACATCATATGTGCAACAACATGAGCGTAAATGTTAACCTGAAATTACTAAGAAAATATGGGTATACCAGGTAAGACTGACATAACAATCTACTTAATTATGAACAATATTCTGCTCATAACTTTACACTAAATTCACGAGAACTATAATCACGTCATCGCTATCATAAAAATAATTAAAAAAAAAATTAAGTCCATTTATATTCAGTAGTTCTTATAAGGGGCCGCCCATTAATCACTTGATGTTTTTAACTCCTCCAACCCCTCTGGTGACACACGGTGAGGTTTAGGACCCCCCCCCCCGCCTACCAAAATCACGTGTAGTTTTAGTACCTTCAAAAAATCTTAAAATTTAGCCTGAAAACGGACACTGCACATCGTTTTCGGTTTGAAAATCGCGCGCTTGCTAAATAATAAATACTATACTGTATTGCCCCCGACCCCCTTGTGATATTTCGTGATTTTTGTCGAACCACCCCTTTCGAGCCACGCGTGATTAAAGCAGTGCGCTGACGGGTGACTTTTGTCGCTGCGACAAAAAAGTTTTTGTCATGTCGCGTCGCGTCTTAAAATCTGAGTGCGCACACGGCGAATGACAGTCACGAAACATTTTTGTAAATCCATGGTTCATTCAACGATATGCATTTGGAGGAGACAGTCATTATTTGCGAATTCATACGGCGTAAAAGTTTTCGAATGATTGCAGAAAGTTTTAATGAATTACTGCATATTTTCAAAGTATTCACCACATCGTTTAGTACACTTTTCCCTTCGCTCAAACCACTAATTATAACATTTATTCCACTTTAAAGTTGGGGTGTTAAAAATGTTTTGAGATTCAAAATTTAAACACATTCGAATATAGAACTGTTTCAAATTCAAAATTGCCGTTAAATATGGAAACGACAGAACTTAAAAGGCATGCCTAGTATTTATCATATGTCAGAATATTCTTTTAATCTTTTCTCGTAAAGTACTGGTCTTCTTTCCACTTCTTCTATATACTATATATATTTGCTTATCGCCAGCGGGCAATCAAAAGTAAGCGGAGAGCGGGGCACGGAAAATGGCGTCAGGATAAACTATTTTGTAGGGATTTTTGATTCGATTCGAATCAGAACATGAAGAATCGATTTATAAAAAAACGATTTCTAAAGGATCGATTCTATATCTTTTCTGTATTTACAATATAAATATAAATCCATTTTATGAAAAACAAAAATATTCATTAAACAATCTGTGGGATCTCTTATCAGTAAAATCATCTATTTTTTAGTTCAAGGAATTCGATTATAAGAATTATTTTTATTACCTATCAAATTAATACATTCAGCTAATTGTAACTATTGTAAATATTTTTTATACCAACACAAAAAATCGACAGTCGATTTTCAAGGGTAAAAATCGATTCAGTACAAAATTCAATTTTTTGGGCCGAAACATAGAATCTTCGATCATTGTGTTATTCTTAAAATTAAATAACATCTTGTAACCTTTCAACCAGTGTTAACTTAAACAAATTATATCATATTTCATTTTCTCTAAAACAATTCAAGCTCTAGTAATTTCGAAGAAAACCTTGAATATTTTATTAGAACAACTTCAATGCATACTGCTTAGACCCTTTATGATAATGTGGTGATTGAACGCTAGGAGACACTTTTGTTTTGATTACAATGCTATTTCAAGTTGTCTGAAAATATAAATAAAAAGTTAATCCTTTCCGCTTTCCGCTTTTGGCTTAGGGCACAGGCAGAAACTTCGTCACTCGTGCGCGCGCTTCTATCAAACTCTAGCGGCGCGGTGACAGTTTTGTCGCACGCTTGTTCGCAGGCACAAAACAGTTTTGTCATCCGATTGTCACGTCGCAACGTGCGCGCATCTCCATATAATTCTACAGCCATAATGAAAGTGACAAAACAGTCACAGTGACAAAAGTTTCCCGTGCGCGCAGGGCCTAATGGACGCCCCATAAGTAGATAGAAGAGCCACGCTGATTTCATGGACCAGCTCGACCGGGGCAGTACTACCCTCCCAAAGACCATTCTATTATTGATAGCATTCTTACCGTCGTCCGTCGTGTTTTAAGTTGGTGAGTGTGAGACCGGAGAACCAATCATTATACCAGACCGTCATGGTATGGGTCACTGTGCTGCATTGCCTACCCTCAGAAAGAGGATGGTGACTCCTACTCCTGTATTCTACTCATGCTTTCCATCAGGCAGAGTCACTTTGGTAGGCTTAAAAAGGACTTTGAAAATGTAAGACTTCATTACATTACATTTCTAAAATACATACCGTAATTTGAAAGAGCCAAAGAATTTTTTGTTATGTTTAGTTTTGTGAGTTTTAAACAACACAATAAGCACCTTTATATAAATGGTAGGGATGAACTGCTCCTGAAACATTCGCCGCAATGGAAACTTAACGATATTTCTTTCTGGCGTAATTTGACATATTTTAGCGTAGTATTATTTAATTTGCGACATTTATATTACTATTACGTTTGCTTAAATTGTCTCTTACAGATTATAATTGCTGCTCTAACAGGGAACATTGCGATAATCAATAAATTTGGCTCAGCAATCTAATTATTCAACTGTCGCCAGGAGCCACTACGCACCTGGTATTGAGGTTCGATATCCATGCCACAATGGTTATGTCAATGAGCTATGAATTGTATTGTTCCAATTACCAATAGATCAACAACAATGGAATCCTGATTCCACGTATAACAACGTCGAATTTACTTCATTAATGATGGGACAGACTGATGTCGATCAACTTAATTCCTAGTTTTAATGTAAATAGTTGAAGAAATTAAAAGTAAGGTCACAGCCAGAAGTAGGTTTCGATGTAATACGGTGGAAAATAAAAGGAATAAAATCAGTTAGCTTAGAACAGTAGTAGATTTATTGAGAGAGAGAAAGAGAGTAGATGGTATGAATAATGTCATTAGCTGGTTCGATTTTTGTAATAGTCACAGTACTTATAAAATAAATAATAACACGAAACATCAAGGTCAGGGACAAAGAACATTTTTTGCATACTTTTAATGAGCTTCATCTGTACTATGTTTGCTTGTTTGTTTGTGACTTTTGTAAGCGTGTTTCTAAATTTATAAACTATAATACTAGCTAGCTGATGCCCGCGGCTCCGTTTGTGTCTTAGAGGTATGAAAAATAGATGTTGGATGATTTACACGATATCTACCACGACGATATGTATGTACACTTATATCAGTATCGGATAGAAATTACGGGTGACAATTGAACAAGACGAGTTGTTTTATTTGCATTATTTCTAATTTTTATATTTTAGCTTTCCTCGTGACCCAATACGGTGCGGAAAATGGCTATCAATTGTCAGTCAACAAAGGTGTAAAAATTTTTTAAGCCAAATAGTGCACGCGTCGTTTGTTCTGAACATTTTGTGGACAAAGATATGTACGTAGTGGAACCAACCGTATAGTTGATAATTTGAATTTCGCTACGCAATCAACTTAATCTAAATAACTACTTTTATTTAGATTAAGTTTCGATAGTAATATCACAGAATTCATAATAGTACTAGTACAGAAAACTCACTTCGAAAAGTAATTTAAAGAAATAGGGACCCTTAGAGTCATATAATTAAGTTCTATTCAGATAGCACAGCGCCGAATCAGCTACGATTATATTTACCTACAATTGCGTCTCTTTCTATCGTGTAACTCTTATCGGTTCTGACGATATTAGGTTATCTCCTCTTAAAAATAATTAAATCTTTATTAGCTACTTTTTAGGGTTCCGAAGTTCATAACTCGGAACCCTTATAGATTCGTCATGTCCGTCTGTCCGTCCGTCCGTCCGTCCGTCCGTCCGTCCGTCCGTCCGTCCGTCCGTCCGTCCGTCCTCGACTTACCGTCCAAACGGTAAGTGCTAGAAAGATGAAAGTTTGCATGAATACGTGTTGTAATTACGTCGCCAAAGTGCTACAATAAAATTATGAAAAATAATTTTATTTGGGGTACCTCCCCTACACGTAAAGTGGGGATGATTTTTTTTTCTCGAGGCTACCCCATCGTGTGGGGTATCATTAGATAGGTCTTTTAAAAACAATAAAGGGTTTCCTAGACGATTTTTTGATTTAGGTATCCGTTTGCGAGATATTTCACTTTAAAGGGCACTTTTTTGTAAAAACAGGGCGTCCCCCCCCCTCTAAAAGCTAAACGGCTGGCTCAAAAAATCTGTCAAAAATCGTGATGGTGGTCCATCTAATGAACTTTGAAGGAAAACTATAACCGATTAGATGACTTTCTTAGTTCAGGAGTTATAAAGGCTTATATGGTAAAATGCGCTCACTTGGAAAACGTCATACAAAATTAACGTATTATTACGTAAACATAACAATTATCTATTGGATACGATTTTAAATCCACATACCATTATAGGTGACTGAGGAACCCTTTCCTGTGCGTGGCCTGACACGCACTTGGCCGATTTATTCTGTAGTATTTTACTTCAGTGAATAAATTACTTTCCAAATAAACATAAAGTAGTTGATAGTAGTACTTTAATCATAATATATATTAGCGCGTACCTACTTACGTTTTCGAAACCCCCACGGGAAGTGAGACAGGCCTGAAATTACTCAAATTGAATCACGCCGCCTTACTATAAAATTACTGTTGGTACTTTTACTACCTACATATATACGACGCGAATAGATTACTTCTACCTAACACCTAAAACCTTTTATTCAGACATCCGTAACAGAACAATATCTTTTACGTGGATTAGAAGATCGAGGTTTGTGATTAGAAGCCATTGTGGGTCGAAAAGTATAACGGCGGCTCCACATTAGTGCCGTGAATTTGGAGTGACACCCCCTGGTAATATAATGTTCTACTACGAAAATTTTTAATAAATGATTTTACGAGCTTATATTTGTTTCATTGATGTACACATGTCCTACCCAAAACATATTTACGCTCAGATAAAACTATAATATAATATTAATAAATAATTATGGGTTTAGGACACAATTTAACTAACTCTTAAAATAATAACTCAATGTATTTAATAATAAAAAAAATACAAATATTCGTCTTCACTCAATGTCCTGTACTGCTGGCTAACTTCGCTAGTAAAATTTGATTGGTCATTGTACACTGCTTTGTAATAAAAACTTAAACAATGCGCGTAAGGTTGAATTTGCAAAAGATATGTTTATAGCATAACTAAAACTACCTACATTGATATTTTAATACATCAATGACTACGAAGGATAGTTTCGTATGCTGCTTTTGTTTGAGACTGCATCTAGGGTTTTTATACATCAATGGTTTTGAGTTATATTTTTTTAAAGATTATACGAAATCAAGAAGTCAGCATGTCGAAAGTTTAGTTCTTAAATGTAGTCGATACTCATAAGTTTTATCGACTCCTACCATCCCTATGAATCGCCAGATACATTACGAAAGCAACGCTGCGCTTGTAAAGAAGAGCGTGATTTGTTGGATGTTATCTTCAGCGTAATGGGACGCTCAGTTTCAGGCTCTGATTAGACTCGTTACATACGTCGTCATTGTTTCGCAAATAACCACTTGTACTTAGATAGATCATGGACGTGCTTATGAACGCGTCTTTTGTTTTGTGAGATTTAGGTTTCTTAAGATTATTTGATTTAGGTTTTATTTACAGAAGACGTATTTTTTCAAATAACTTTCATATGTTTTCTTTGGATTATCACTTCATTTTATATGTTCTAATAGAACGATTTTTCAATCTGCTTATGCTTTAATTACTCAAATGAATCTAAAATGTTTATGTATTTATATCAGTTGTCTAGACAAGCTCTGCCTAGTTTGGGACTAGATGGCGTTGTGCGTATTATGTCCGAAATATTTACTTATTTATCATAGGGCGGTGTGATTCCTAATTGGGCAGAGCTACTATGGTACTATGTACTATGGTAATTACGCTATTGATGAACACCTATTTGGTATAATTCTTGTGTCATGTTGTTGCTCACGATGAGCTCCGAAACTTTCTGAATGGCTTTATGATTTTATTTCAAGGGTTTACTGACGTGCCTTAGATAGGATAGTTTAGTTAGCATCACGCTGAGATACTTATTTCTAACAAACAAACTTACACCAAGATTTAGAATAGCATGATACAAGTTCTTCATAGTGATAACAATTTTATATGTAAATAAAAATTAGATATTCAACAAATCAACATTCATATCGTACTTACCGATGTGCTTGCTTTCATTAAACGCCTCAGGAATCTTCCTCGTGAGCACAGCGTATACTGTGCACACCAAGATGAGCACAATAGGGTAGAAGAAAGCTATCATGTAGGACGCATCCACGTAAGAGTCGCAGACCAGCATATTGTCTTCTCTAGTGGGGTAGTGGAACATGGCTCGGGCGGGAGCTACGATCATCCATACTACTACTATTAACACCTGGAAAAGAAGTTGAAAATGATTTCAAGGTATACCCTTGGTGTTTAAATTAGGTGTATTTACTAACGATGTTACCATCATCATGTTATTATAATGATGTTATATCTGTAAAATGAAGATGCTTGGGTCTAGAACCTACCTTTTTTTTTATTTATTATTAAGGCAACAAACAATTGCGCAATAATATATTACATAATACTATCTAATGCCCGCGGCTCCGCTCGCGTCCTACGGGTACAAAAAATAGATGTTGGCCGATTCTCGGACCTACCCGATATACTCACAAAATTTCATACAAATCGGTCCAGCCGTTTCGGATTAGTATAGGAACGAATATTGTGACACGAGAATTTTATATATAGGATGTATTTCTAAGACGTTGTCTTAAATTGACAACGTGACCAGCACCGTTATCCACAAAATCCACATTTATGAGAACTTTAACATAGTTATAAAGTTAAAACAGATTCTAAAATGCTAAGTTACATGAAAGGTAATTAAATACGTTTTGCAATTTCAAATGAGGTCTGAGAATCAATTAAACTTACCTGTATGGATATAAGAGCAGCACAAATCGCTAGTTGCGAACTTGGGGAGATCAGGATGGGTCTTTTGGCAGAATGCTTACTGGCGTTGAAGATGCGCGATATTCTGTTCGTTTTCGTAAGAAGGGCCGCGTAGACTACAGTGAAGCAGAAACCAGTACCAAACCTAATGAAAAAATATGATATTCTAAATATTTACATAAAAACCCTGTAGAATAGAATAGAATATACTTTATTGTACACCAATTACAATGTCGCAGTTGAATATTACATGTTGATATGTATGTACAATTGGCGGCCTTATTGCTAAATGCAATCTCCTCCAGGCAACCTTTGGATGGATAAATTGACAGGATGTAAGAAAACCCTGTAATAATAATAATAACTTTAATGTCTGAATAAAAGCATACAAATCAAGTGCAAGCCCTGATTCCCAAACTAGTGTGAACGTATGTCGGGAATCAATTCCTTCCCAAAATCGATAATTCAATAACTTTTTTAATAAACAATAATAAAAAAATAGGACATACAAAGAACCGTTAAGACATATTTACATAATATTATATATCATATTAATTTTGTGTGTGTGTGTGTAATGTTTAATATAGGGTAAAAGCCGGATAGTTGCCTCGGACGGATACATTCCCCGGTTTTGAATACAGTATGTTATGAATATAAGTTAGTGTTAGCTCTTTACTAAAATGAGTAGTGACCCCCAGCAGACCATAATGACGCATAAGCCATCGTTATAATAATAATAATAATAGGCGCACGCGTTTTGTCCGTGAAAGCAAATATCTTCCGCGGCGGAACTTTGACGGGCGTTATATTTATTTTGGTAGGTAATTGTTATTGAATATTTTTCTTATCGATCGTCGTTTCAGTTAACTTTTTGTTTTTTTGCATGCATTAGAGCATATATAACATTGTTTATTAAGTTTTACTGCAAAATAATTATTATTTATTTAATAAATAAAAAGGGCAAGTATCCACGTCAAAAAGGATAGTCGCCTTACTTTCTTTCGCGGATAGTTGCCCCTACAGAGACATAACATTTTCAAACAAGTAAAGACGAATTTTATTTTTTTGTTGTTTTTTCGAATGTATTGCGACTCTAACTTGTTGTAACTGTTTTATTTATTTATTCTAGACAAGCAAAATGCCTCGTAAATATAAGCGAAAACCAGGCGTGGTGCTGCGCAACATCAACTGGACAGAAGATAGCTTAATCGGCCAAGTTCGTGTCAGGCCACGCACAAAAAGGGTTCCTCAGTCACCCATAATTGATTTAAAATCGTTCCAATAGATAATTGTTATATTTACGTATTAATGGTTTAATTTTGTATGACGTTTTAGTAATAGTTTTCCTTCAAAGTTCATTATATGGACCACCATCACGAATATTTCCAGATTTTTTGAGCCAGCCGGCAGCTAAAACCAGAGTGTCTCCCCCCCCCCCCTCTAAAAGTTAAACAACTTTTAGAGGGGGAGACGGCCTATTTTTACAAAAAGTGCCCTTTAAAGTAGAATATCTCGCAAACGAATACCTAAATCAAAAAATCGCCTTAGAAACCCTTATTTTTTTTTTAAAGACCTATCTAATGATACCCCACACTATTGGGTAGGGTGGTACCCCAAATAAAAATATTTTTCATATTTTATTGTAGCACTTAGTCGACGTACAACACATATTAATGCAAAGTTTCATCTTTCTAGCACTTACCGTTTGGACGGTAATTCGAGGACGGACGGACGGACGGACAGACGGACATGACGAATCTATAAGGGTTCCGAGTCATAAACTTCGGAACCTTAAAAAAAGGTATTAATGAAATTTCTCGAACCTACGGAATATCCTATCGAACCTTAAGAAGACGTTACGAAACAAGTAACCAGCAACTACTAACTCAAGGTATATTTTAGGTATACCCATCCCCGCACGGGGCAAGTATCCCCCGAAGCATTTTCTACGCTAGGCTACTATCCGCCATAGTAGGCAACTATCCCTTTTCTAGGAGGTGAAATAAAACGATATTTATTCAAAACCAGTGTTAATTATGAATACAAAAATAGGCTATTATAGTATATAAAGGTAGTATATATATAGTATATATATATATAGTAGTATATATATAGTAGATAAAGGGTCTATGTTTTGAGATACATGCTAATTAATTTTCAGCAAGTTCATATTTTTGAAAAATTAAGCTTTTTCGAAAAGTGGGGCAACTATCCGGCTTTTACCCTAGTTAAAATACATATTTTAAAAGACAAATACCGCATTAGGATACATTCTTGTATCGCGGGGACATTACAAACGAAATGGGCACAAAGAACACCCAGACTCAGAACAACAATTTGAGAATCGCACATAGTGTTATTCTGCGTAGGATTTGAACCCACAACACTGGGCACAGTAGGACGACCGCTTAACCATAGACCACTAGGCGAACCGTACAGTGCAACTATAGTATTAAAGCACTACTTCTTCTGCTTCGTCTTCTGGCAAATGCTGACGTACACGGCGTGGCGGCGGATTCAACTGCTGTACCATAAGCAATGAATTTAAATTCTCCTGTAATCTGTCAAGAGATTTTCGAGGACTTTTTCATAATTGTTTCTTTAGTTTTTATGTGTTTATTTACGAAATTTGATCTTCACAAGTAATTAATGTATGTTTTTTAGTAGTATGTATGTTTTATTAATGTAGGTTTTAGTAAAGCTTAGTTGGAGGCATTCGGGCGGCTAAAAAACATCCAACAGAAGACTTACGTGGCCACAATGTGTCTTGCCAGACCTCAACGTTATGGGTTGTTGATGATGATGACGACGTGCAAGTGCACATTGTTTATCTATACCACCATGTGATAAATAAATAAAACAGATTTTTACTATAAAATATAAAACAACCAGAAGATTCAAATGAAGCCCCAATTTCGGTAAATGATAAATGATATTTATTTCTGTAAGTAAATCTTTTGAGACATTTTTACAAGTCGGAGTATGAGAACACTAGATATTTTATCAGCTTCTGTGAGCCTGTACAAGTAAGATTGGTTTTGTGAATGATTTCGCGCTCAATTTAATATTTCTGATGAAAGTCGCTAACGTTGAGACGCTAAATGAGTCGAGAAATTGTGTGTGGAACTATCTGACGCACGTAACGAGCTTATATTTACAAATATATGACATTAGAATAGTGTTCGAACTTTTTTATCTTCTTGCCACTTAATAAAACACGGTTTAAATTGCCAAATATAAATGAAACGGAATATTCAGAGGTTCAGTTGCTCTGTAATACACCTATCGATAACGTTCAAAGGAGTGAGATTTGAACTGAAAATGTTGTTGAGTTTATCTTCGGACGTCCGAACAGAGTTCAAATGTAGGCAAGTTTATTTAGAAAATATAAAACCATCCGTTACAGTAGAGAACATTGTAAAATAACTTAAGTTGAAATCTGTACAATATTTTGGTGGCTTCTCGCCTGCCTGATACCATAGACGAAAGATACACACATATATTTTGTCGATGCTGATACTAACTTTTCATGCAAATTTAATATTTTGCAGGAGTTACCTAAACAGGAAGAAAATAAACAGCTAACATTACAGAGAAGGAAAACTTGAAACAAACCCTATAACAAACCCGTCTGGCCAGCGTGGTATAGTAAGCCAAAATCTCCTTTCAAAGGAGAGGCCTATGTCCAGCAGTGGACTGATAAAGGCTGTTGATTGATTGATTGATTGAACTAAACACGTCTTAACAAATAGACCGAATAAGCCCATGTAGCTATGGTTTACCCTAGTACTTCTTGCTCATAACTCCTGGTATTACATGAGATATCAGATACATATAATACTTTAAGCAATACGAACTATAACAATTTATAAAGATTTAGTACGAGGGGTAGACAAAGAATGGGTGATCTGATAAATTATCATTGGCGGCAATGTGCTTTTGAATCTTGACGCTAAGTCAAGTCAGACCTTAGGTTTTTATTTAATATCCTAAGTTATAAGAAGAAATTATATTTAAAGTTACTATAAAATGAATTATGTATTTGATTTAAGTAAAATTCACTAAAGCATACTTATAGGCAATATTAAAATATGGACTTGGCTCTCATTTCACATTTTTGTTTTTGATGGGATAAATAATTATTTTCGGATTAAGTTGAAGTCAAATAAATGCTTTATAATAAATCTAGAAAAGAAGTTTTGCGGCTGACAGCTCCTCAAATGGATAAGCTTTTACGGCACATTGGCTTGCTTAGAATAGCAAAAAGATTTACGCGTGGCTCAACAATCAATATGAGAGTAGCATTACTCTCAAATATTTTGATAACGGAATATATTTTTAAAGTTTAAAAACTATATTAGTACTCTAGTATATATTACTATCATCATCAACAGCATTGGACGGTGTGCATCAAGTAATTTAGTAATATATGTATCATCATCATCATCATCAACAGCCTTTAACAGTCCACTGCTGGACATAGGCCTCTCCTTAGAAAGGAGGAGGAAATATATGTATGCAATATCCAAATTACTTAGAAGACTATAACTACTAAAAACAATACAATATATTTTAAATTTACTTGTAATAAATAGTACATAAATAATTTGATTTACAGATTTAGAAGCTCAGAGATTAGTTTTAAAGGTTTGACTTTATACGGGAAACTGCCTTGAGACATAAAAATGACTAATCCTTGAAGGATTGAATTTCTTGAAACTCAGACAAATAAAATTTCACTCAAATTAAAAGGCAATGGACCACACAAGGTGATAAAACAAATCCTTTGCTGCGTAGTCGAGAGAGTTTTCGTGCATCGCAACGTGTTCAATCATCGTCCCAAATTGCAGTTTGCAGTTAAAGTTTCACAGAGTCAATTTCATATGTGCAGATTGGCATGAGATACCGGAGCCTAGAGGGAAATCACAACTTGCAGGTTTCCCAGTATTTAAAGCGTTTCTGGTATCTCAAGGACAGTGCTACATATATTTGATGACGTTTTTTTTTATGGAATTTTTCTACAAGTTTATTTTAGCTATTATTTTAGCATATAGGTAGTAGAACCACGCTGATTTTAGCGTGGATAGGCTGGCTTTAACGAGGTAGTAGTAAAACCTCACACGGAAGACCAACCTAAAAATGGCAGCATTAGTTCTGTTGTATTTGGTGAGTGTAAGACCATAGGTCTAATCTTTATGCATCATTTGAACTTTTTATTGCATTTTCTTTGTAAACCGTGTCAACACCCGGTTACAAAAACCTCACTTAATTTAATGGAGGTGAAAAACTTGTAATTCTTGCCTCCATAGGGATCGGCAGCTATTTACCATCAGGCTTCTGAGTGTTTGATTCTAAACCATAATCACGAGAGTTTATTAAATATACCATATACCTTCAATCAATCAAAGGAATCAATCAAAATCATCATTGTTTAACGGCATCATTTTATGTTCCATTGCTCTGATTGACTAATAAAAATTTGTGTGTGTAAATTGATGTGTGATTATCCCAAATTAAATATGATAAGATTAATAATAATAAAAAGCCGTTTTTAATCCAATAAAAACAGAAATATTACTATACATGAAAATTGAAGGAATAAACAAAAAAACTCCGATTTTATTTAGAGATTCTGCTAACACCGTTGGAGAACAGTGCTTTTTTTATCATCTAGATAAGAAAAGCACTGTTCTCCAACGGTGATAAAAACAGTTTTAAATATGTTGAAGCAAAACTGTTTTCCAAGGATGTAGCTAAATATTTGATAAGAGCTTCTTTGAAATGGATTTTTTTTTTAAACTTTCACAGAAGTTTGTAGGCCTGGTAGGTGAATTATGTATGGAACATTCCTTTCTTCTTGATTTTCACGTTCGCAATGTTTGATAGAAGGTGACAAATATCTGTCCAAAATTAAATGTATTTTTTTGTATTAAGATTTAAAAAAAACAACTGAGTGTATATAAATAACACTAATATAACTGTTTACACCTGGCAACCCTAACGTTGCGGCTGACTGAGAGCTGGCAACCATTTCTTTTTGAATTTGTAACATTATTTTCTTTAAAATGTCGTAAAATTCATTAAAAAAACATATACATAGCTGCAAATTCCATCAGCGAATAAATTTTACTAAAATTAATTGCAGGTGATTGCGGCTCATTTTTGATAGGCAACCTATCCCTACTCCATTGCATACTTTATAAACATTCATTTAAAATTACTTGTGTTGAAAAAACAGATAGCTGCAGAATCGAGCAGTGGGATCTTGTACTATCAGATGTGTTCGGGACTTTGCTTAGATTCGGTGAGGCCTAAACTGAGTTTCATAGCTCACGTGCTCGACTAGGTAAGGTAATCTACTGTAAGTGAATTTCTGGTCGTACAAGTAATTTCTTTTGAAAAGTTTGGCTTTGGTCGAACTCTTTAAGCGTATAAAGGAATATTTAACTAACTTGTTGACGTTGTAAGAGGAAATATAGATTTTGGTAGGCAAATTTAAAGAGCCATCTGGGCCAAACTTTGTTGAGCACTTCAGTAATAATTTATATCCAATTTAAGACTCTCAAACATTTAGCTTCTAAAGTCAGAAACTGGTGGTTTTTGAACGAATTCTGAATGCTTTGGTAAATTATTATTTCTGAGTATTTGGTGTTATTGCAACTTAGCACAATCATTATGTGCTTTAAAAGTAATAAAATATTTTTCAGATTGATAAGTCATTGAAATAATTGAAGTTATGTTTTTAATTTGCATCGTAGTGTAAAAATAGTAATAAGTCTTAGCTAATAACAAAACTTTGTAGAATACTTTTTTGTAAATTATTAAACCACATTAATACTGCTAGACTACATACTATATCAATCCTACAATTTGTTTCAATTAAAATGATTATTAATTAAATATTTCACAATCAAATATTTTTTTAAATGTAAGAATAAATATTTTTCATTGGACTACACTTCCACAAGTACGTAAGTTCATAAATATGCAACAACAATGCAAAATAAATAAATATTAATAATTATTTCGGACATCTGACACGCAACGTCATCTAGTCCCAAACTAAGCAGAGCTTGTATTAAGGGTACTAGACAACTGATATAAATACATAAACATACTTTCTTTTGTAAATACATACATATTATACATAGAAAACACTCAGACTCCGAAAAAAATAATTGCAGATCATTCAAACATTTGGTCTGAAAAGGGAATCGAACCCGAGACCTCTTGATCAGCAGCCGCATACGCTAACCACTAGACCAACAAGGCAGTCAAAATACATGTAGATGGGCAATATTTACTGTCTTTTTTTGAGAATGGAACCCTTAACATCACAAGTTATCTCTTAAATAATACCATCATTCTACTATTTAAAGCGATGAATGCAAATGTAGATTATTAAACTTAAACATTGTCGTTAACTAATTCAGTTCCGAGCTGCATTCTTGAGCTTCAAAATTATAATTTTAAGGAATTCAATGTTGCTTTTAATCTGAATATTAATCAAGTTACCACCTTCTCCCTTCCTTTACAGGAACACACGTGCTGGCCTTGGAAGGTTGGAAGTCACCGCTTTAGAGTGGTAGAAATACGCACTAGAACTAAACGGTTTAGCTCTTCTTTCCTGTGCCGAGCAGTTAAAAACTGGAACTCGCTACCATCCCACGTGTTTCCTTCCCATTATGATCCCGGGTCCTTTATGAGGGGTGTGAAAAAGCATCTTATATAGTTTGAGTCAGCTCGCCATACTTCCTGCATCGCAGGCAGTCTGGTGACCCCCACTCGTGGATTCCATTCATGCTTACCATCAAGCAGAGTGGAGTGAAATTGGTAGGCATCAAATAATAAAAAAACAAACAAACAAGTATTTTATCTGATATCCAGTGTCAATAGAATTCATCGACTAAAGAATGAGAATAAAGGTAAAGAATAAGAAATAGATTTAAATGAAACACTTTTTCTGTTTAAATTTTGAAATGAATTATTTACTCAGAGATATTAATATCAATATATAAATACTCAGTGATATTGACTGCACGGTTGACCTAGTGGTTTAAGTGATCGCAACGCCGTTTTCTACTTCGCCAAGTGTCGTGGGTTCAAATCCTACGTGAGAAAACACTTTGTGTGATTCACAAATTGTAGTAAATCTGAGTCTGGGTGTTATATGTGTCCGTTTCATGTATTTTTGTAAAGTCCCCCGCGGCACAGGATTTATATTCTTAATGCGAGAGTTGTCTTTTTAAAATAAATAAATAAAAAATTAACACTTGTTGTGCACCAGATTAATTACAATGACAAACATTAGTAGATATAAAAGGTCTTATTGCTCAAAGGCTACCTGAATATCGTTTTAAATTTCGATGTTATGACATTGGTCAATTGCTGTTTCAGTTCAGGTGGCTTCTTGAATCACAGAAAGAATATAGAATTACGAGAGCCAGCTATTCGACTACTGTAGGTATAGTCCTGTTCACTGATCCAAGACTAGGATAGGAAGCCGGCCCAAACGAAAAAATCAAAAACAAAAGTTAAGACAAAAGCATGTAGACCACTACGATGACGATATCTGATTGAGAAATAAGATTTATGAATAATAAGTTGTTAGTTTAATCTTCGAATTCTGTTCGCCCTCAGAGTTGCTAGGATACGATGCCAGTCACTCGATGGAAAAGCTGATATTCAGGTAAAACCAGTTGAACTAGTAGCCGACCCCAAAAAATCTTGGGAATAATAAGGGCTAAGAAGAACAAGAATAATAAGCCGTTAGTTAGATTGGGTACGCAAGCGTCTTGCTAAAATAAAAACGAACTAAATTCACGTTGAATATTCCATAAAATTTAATTATGCATACTATTTTATGAACTTTCCTTTACCAATTATACTGAAAGGTATACTTAGCTTACATTATAATTTAGGAAAACCTTGGCGGATATGATGCGAGGCGGTTGAGTGTGAATTTTTAATTGTAGCTACTGCGTTATTAGAAATAATATATGTAGAATGATTTGAAACTTTTATGAGAATGCTACGAAAAACTAGTGCTATTAGTAGCTTTTATTTAAACTAAGTTAAACTAACTTTGTATTTTACTTGTGAATATCGTAAAGCACAATTTGACTGCTATGATGCTTTGCTGCTTGGATCCTGCTGTGACATCTATACTGATATAAATTTATCAAGTAAGTTGCTAATAATATAGCTCGTACATAAAACGTGTGATTACAGCCTTATTTATGTTGATAATTGTGATCCATAGAGCAAAATAGCAGGGTGTAGCCATAGCATAGTTTGGTAGGTTTAAATTAAACAAAAAAAGAAAAATAGCAGAGCTTTCCCCTCTGGATAAGTCCAAATAGGCATATGCATTACGCTGTTATGAAACGTAATGTGTTTACGTGTGTACGTTTTGTTGAATTTTTCGTTTTAATTGTTATGTGTGTGTTACATTGTGACGTGATTGTTTTTGTATGTAAGTCTAAGCTGTGTATGTGTGGAGAATTCCCCAAGCAATAATGACAGACTGATGATTGGAGGAGAAGCCACGATTCCGCTCCGCCCGTGGGTCTTATACTGTGAACTTTCAAACGTCTTTTTAACTTTAAAGTATATCGGGATTCGGTACAAAACGATAGTACCAACTCGTTTTTTGAAAAAAGAGACGATTTGGTTAAAGAAACTGACCAAATAACACTTCCAACTTGACGTGGCTATTGAAAAATGTATGAAGTGTAAATAAGATCGAATTTCAAATGAATCTTCGAGACTGGATGTAAAATATGATAACCCTCGTGTTTTGTTTGCATTTGAATTCCTAACTAAGGAACTAGCACCATCGAAGTTGGAGTCACAGCTCTGTTTGTATAATTCAAAGTTATGCAAATTGTAGATGAAGGACACGAACACTGAAATGTTTAAAGAAAATGAAACTATACACTGTTTGAGATGCTATAATAAAATTCCACAAAGTATTCTTGAACTGAATGAAACAAAATTTTAAACATGCATTAAACGCACACTATGTAAGCAAGCATATTACAAGTTGAGCGATTATATCGCTGATAAAAATGCTTGGCTCAATGCTGGTCCTGCTTCACAAGGACAGGGGCGCATAAATTGATAGCATTAAATGGTATTATTGTTGGAGCTGCTGAAGATTGTACAACTTTCTTTGCATTGTATAGATTCAATCTCTTTAGTATTATATAATCGCATAGCCTATATTGTGTGAGTACTATGTACTAGGAAGCTATTCAAGCTATCATTCACTGGAAACCTACATCTTTTCTTGACTTGAATCTGCCCTGGCGGTTGAGAGTATGTCATGCTCACTCAAATGTCACGCTGATGGTGGCGCGTGTGTCGGATCATTTAATTCCCCTCAACCATTGTTGAGTTGGATGGTGCTGCTCCATGCGTCATGTTCGTGAACGGGCGCTGTCAGTTGTGACTGGTCATCTCTTAGTTGCCACAGCTTATTTGAATTAATTATTTTATTTTTGAATTGTATTTTTGTTGTACTATGGACACTTTTAACGTGCACGTCTTGTTACATCGTTCTCACATAATGTACCATCTCAACATGATGTAACCAAGATTTTGTAAAAAGCATTTTGATTTAAAAGAGGGTCCATGGAGTTTCTTGCCCGTTCTTCTCCATAGAGATCTACGCTAGGGAATGGGCAACTACAGTACTTTCACAGGTTTTATGTCTTGTGACTGGGACTGTAGCTACATTTAATTTTCATTTTTGTTTCGACAATTCAAAAGTGCCTGTAACTGGCCTACTTGAAATGAATGCTTTGATTTTGATTTTGATATCCACATTTATATGAACTAGAGGTCAGAGAATGGTAAAATTGTGGTCGTTTTAAACGTCTTTTCCTTCAGTGACTTTTTTAGCGTCAAACGGGCTGATCACTAGATGATTTCACGCCCCACCTTGGAGAGCATGTTAAGCCGTCCGTCCCGGTTGTCATGAACATCTATGGCAATCGTAATTGGGAAGTCAGTGCCCTAAAACATACTGACAAATAGTTCAACCTTGGAATTTCAGTTCTTCCTCAGGGTTACGGAGGTTCGATGCCAGTCACTCCGTGGAAAAACTGATATTCAGACTTTACCGCGATAACCAACAAACGCTAGGATGGAGCCACGGGCGAAAGATAGTAACATTATAAAATCAAAAGTAACGCTCTCTTCCTGTTACACTTTCACGTCTAGGTAAACCATTGAACCGATTTCGATGAATTTCAGTATAGAGACAGATTGAATCTTGGAGAAAGACATAGGCTACTATGTCTTTGTCGCGATAACGGACATATCGGTGGACCGAGTTGCTTGCTAAATCTAATACTTGCACAAGGTGTTCCTAAGAGATTTAAAAAAGATCTGTCATGAAAAATGTTAAGTTGAATTTAGTAGGTACCTTATTGAGTTCTATGTTGCGTCATTACAGATTTAATTCTGACAATGCAAAAACTAGTACACATATTAAGTTGTAAAAAAAACAATATGTGGAACAAATAGTATACGATGTCTATAATCTTACAAAATAAAGTTAAAGACAGATTGGAATTGAATACTCTTCAATCTTGTAAAAACAACAAGATATTCTTAAAATATAATGTCTATAAAGACTTAAAATAATTCACCCTCTTAATTGTAAAACTGTGTACTTAGCCCTTCAAAACACAATTATTACAATTTTGTGTTGATAGATAGATTGTTCAGGTTCCCAAACTCGTTGGGCTTCTCAATCAGCGAGCTTTTTATTCGTTGTTGTTTTAATTGTAATTAATTACGTAAAACAATCTTAGAAGCCAATTTTAATCATTTTCGATTTTCGTGTTCAAAGTAAACGTATTTTGTATATAATATTATTCTAGAATCTCGGAGTTGTTCTGCATATTGCGATGGAGCGATAGGGGTAGATAAATAATAAAAAATAAATATTTGGGACATCTTACACACAACGTCGTCAAACTAAGCAGAGCTTGTATTATGGGTACTAAACAACTGATATACATATATAAACATACTTTTTTTTTTATAAATACCTACATATTATACATAGAAAAATACCCAGACTCCGAAACAAATTTGTGGATCGCACAAAGATTTGGTCTGACCCGGGAATCGAACCCGAGACCTTTTGATCAGCAGCCGCATACGCCAACCACTAGACCAACAAGGCAGCACTAGATAGATACATAGTGACATTAAAGGCTAAACACTAGTTTGAATTTGAATAATTTGTTTTAACTAGTCCTTCACATTTCATTTAGAATCAATACTGCTGGAGGACTCTAAACTCTCCTGCAAATCTACGGAGTTGAGCTCATATTTTTAAGTCTTATAACAATACAATTATCTTTACAAAACTGTTACTTTATTTGATTTTTCACCACTCAATTGAAGCATATAATTGCAGTTCTTGATTTACTTATATACTCGTATTATGTCAAGACGTAGTAATTATATAGGCTTGCATGTCTCTGACTAATCTAAGACAACATTGGATCTAGAATGTGAAGTTTTTCCCATAATATCAATTTACAATTTAAGATGCGGCTCATTGATTAAATTTGTCGAAAGATGTGTTTTTATTCGAGTGAAGATGTCGTTTAATATATCTAAGAATATTTTTCTTTTGTATTACATACTTTAATCTTGTTCAACATTCAACCTAATTCTATAACACAAAGAATTTTAGAAATAAAATTCTAGTTTACGTTTTGTCAAATCACATTCCGCCTATTTCGAGTCCCCACATACTCTTGTGTCGACTCGCGACGACTTTAATTAACTATGTATTTCATCCACATGCGCCCACACCACGCAATACACAAACGTACACCATGTTGACGTTTTAATTACTTCTTACACGGCACCTATTTAAATATATACACAATAGGCTTATTTGTGTGTACCTATGTGTTCCAAAGTATTTATTTGAAATGTGTAAGAACTACAGCTTCTAATAGAACATAAAAAACTCCAATATTTTAGTAAGTAAAATTTTGAGTACAAAAATTATCAAGGAAATACTCCTCACTAGCTTTGATTTCCAAATGTAAACACTGAAAACGAATTTAGATAAATATTCATATATAAGTAGAACCATATCATAAAATAACATTTTATCAATGGAGATGATATTTTACTTACACATAAGAGAACATAAGAGAATAAGATTAGTCGAAGGAAGTCTTACTAAATGTAAAGTCGATTAAAAATGAGCCTACCTTTGAATGGAGCAGAGTATATCGGTAGGTCTGAAGACAAGCGCGAAGGTCACGAGGTAGCACATAAGTATTCCAGCGAGAAGGACGTAGGAAAGTTCTCTGCCACTTGCACGCACTACGGGGGTCGAGCTGTGACGTACCCAGACCCCGCACACGAAACTGTACATAAACAAAAATTAATGATAATAAATAAACCAAACAACAACAAATGCTCAAGACCTGAAGAGAAAGCTGGATACCTTTAGACAGGCATATGTTCAAAGTTCTAATCTAGAAATACAACTATCAATAGGAACTATTAAATTAACGAAGTTATTTTCAGCTACATTGAAATCGTTACAGTGCTTTATTTATTTTACATAATATACAAATACTTTCTTGATATATACTATACAGCATATATCAGCTATATGATATAAAACTATATAGTATTGAGTTAGGTGTATGCCATTTTATTTACCTATGTGAATGAAGGATAGTCTTTTAGGTGTCCTCATTCACCCCAATAAATCTTGGTAGACATTTTATTGCATCATAACTTTATTATGAGTACTGTCGATACTCAATTACGTGGTTATAACTTACGTACTAATAAATTCATTTCAAAACCGATCAATGTTAAATAAGATATATGAACGGATTCTAGTGTCTGCCAAGTTTCAAAGAATATCTCAAAGATGAAAGTTATGAAATAAAATAAGTCTTGTTAAGTCCCATCACGTACATGTTCGAGATTATATGGATCAATCTTTGAGAGTTGTAGTCGATTGCTTTCATCAATCATGAATACTGAATCGCTAAATGGGATGAATATAAATTCTTAAAATATTTCATGTTCTAGATATATTCCTGTATTCAAATATTTCATTCTAAAAATAACAGGGAATTTTTCATCTAAACATCTCAGTGATATTTACGTGTGTTTGTGTCAAATGAACTCAAATTTAAACTCTACTTGATTACGATTACGCCTAGCTGTAGGCGTCTAGTATAATGTTGACCTGTTGTATTCTGGAAGTCAACAATAATGATTTCGCTTAAACTGAACATTTATGGGAAACTGTACATAAAAATACCATAGCAAGTAATACCATGATCTCTAATTTCCATTTTATAAAATACATTTTAGTTTACATGTAAAATAATTACAAAACTTACGAGGTAATCAGTATTCCAACTGATGAAAAAGACATAGCGCCGATAGCCCACGCTGAGTCTGGTCTCAAATAAGCTTCGGGAATTGGACGGCAATAAGTCTTTGTCAGGTCTGGCAAAGTGCCTCTTGGACACACTGTGCACTGGGTCTCTTCAGTAGACCGAATCTAGAGTAGGAAAAAAAAGATTTGTTTTATCGTTTTTTTTAAATCAGTTACACAAACAAGATCTTTGTCGTATTTGAAATGTATGAAGTTGTTTACTCACCGAGCCTTAATCTAAAATATATTGAAGTCGACTCTCATTCCACTTTGATACGACAAAAATAACACAATTTGATACAATAAAAATAGGAATGTGTAACTTCTAATACAAACTGCTGTTAATTCAACTACGACAACAGGTTTTTGTTCATAAAATCGTATTAATATTTTAAAAAGATTTATGTGAATGTAAATTAACTGCGGAAGATGCTATCATAAAAATTAACTGCTAGTGGTCAAACCCGAACATCGCATACTAAGATAGTTAAGTCTATGCATCGATGAGTTTTAGCAACTAATAAATTTCACGCAATTTACTTACTATATATTATTTAAAACGTAGGTTTTGATTGGTTGTTCTATGGCCTAATTGAAAATATTCTCGGTTTTAGATAGGGTATATTTAAAAGGCAAATTGGATTTTGGATTGGGAAACGGATCCAATACTCTAATGGTTTTAAGAAGAGTTTTTGTACGGGCTAGTGTTGTGAACCTCCAGGTTAACTGGTCATAATAAATTTACTACAGTAATTTGAAAGGAAGACTAAAGAAAATATGGATAGACTGATACCTCATATTGAGTACAGTTGAAGCAATGCCAGCAACAACTCTCTCCTTCCACGTACTGCTTGGCCTGGCCTAACTCACACTCTGCGCTGCACACTGATTCAGGCGGACGACGTTCTCCCCATTTGAATTGAATACCTAAAAAAGGTCATATATTAAATAAATAAACATTTCGGACATCTTACTCACAAGGCCATCAAGTCCCAAACTAAGCAGAGCTTGTATTATGGGTACTGGTATAAATACATAAACATACTTTGTTTTTGTAAATACATATATAGTAAATATCCCGGTTGTCATTAACATCTATGGCAATCGTTATTGGTAAGTCAGTGCCCTTAGAGTTGCGGAGGGCCGATGCCAGTCGCTCCGTGGAAAAACTGAAATTCAGGTAAAGGTTGAACTAGTAGCCGACCCCAAATAAACTTGAGAATAATGGCTAGGAGGATGATGTCATATATAGTATACATAGAAAACACCGAAACAAATATTTGTGGTTCATACAAACTTTGGTCCCACCCGGGAATGGAATGAACCCGAGACCTCAAGCATAGCAGTAGCATACGCTACTGTTGAGCCACCGAGGTAGGTATTATTTATGTTACAGTGGAAACTCTGAATCAATAAAGCGTAGTTAACATATGCCATAAGCCTATTAGCCAAGGTCATGACATTGGTTAAGTTGTTGGTCAACTCTCACTCGGGACGAATGATTGTGTGACTTGCTGGAAGAATCGGAAATTATACCCTGAAAACCTGAGGAACATGGCTGGGTGGGATTGGGTCGAAGTTGATCGACCGGGTGCTATAAAAGATATTGAACAAAGCTTATCCATAGACTAACAAATTAATCGGTTGATTGTCACAAATGATTATTGAATTGCTAGTGTAAAGTCACTTGCTACATGGATGATATAGCTACTCACTATTTAGGTCTAGTTGTAATTCTCCATCGTGGTATTGTCCGACCTTTACCCAGCGGTAGACCCCGCTGGATACTTGCTTGAAGTGCAGGATATTGTATCTAGCTGGGCCGTCTCCGTTGTTGTCGAAGTGAAACTCATCGTCACTCAGACCTTCGTCAGAAAATACAATACATCTTAAATTACTAATACTCCGAGAAATTATCACAAGGTAAAGACGGTTTAAATCCGATATATTATTTGGTAAAAAAATATATATTTATTTTCAAGAAAGTTTTTTTTTCGTATAAGACTCCTCTTCTTCCATCTACATATGTAATTAAGGAACCAAATCATTTAAATTGATATAAAAAATGTACACATATTTTGAGTTATAAATATATTACTAACTGGTAAACATTGTGTCACTAGAATTTTAAATAAAAATGTATAGATTGTACACAAAACACTTTCACTTGAAAATTATTAAATTACGAAAAAAAAACTATTTCGTCTGATATTACTATAACTTTTTGTGCTGTATCATAATGCAAAGGAATGTTTTTGTTACTTCTTATGTATACTAGTAAAATTAATAGTATTGCTAGCAGTTACTACGCCAATATTACAATGAAAATAATTAATAGAAGTAAATCTTCGTTGAAAAGTAATATAAATTTAATGGAACCGACGTGCTGGAAACTATTTTCTTCCAGATTGAAACGAACTCAAAACAAACTAAAGTTTAAAACAAATTTACTTCGTTGAAGCATTATATTTGACTTCAAATTAGTTGATGTCAGAAGTCACTTATAAAAGAGTTTATATGATATCACAAAGGACAAAGGCTGGTTTGTACGGAACTTTTTTAACACCTTTCGTATCTTACGCCGTTAGTACACCTACGCGTTCGTATGCGGCAGCGAATCACTGCGAAACTACTGCGGTAGCGAAATATCTGCGGAACATTAGTACATAGCAGTTTTTTCGCAAAGAAAAATATTTCAATATTTTCGGCTTCCATGGTACGAAAATCTGTCCTCAACGACAGAACGCATGCGAACACCTTGCGATGCGAAACACCACTAGCGAAACATCTGCGTATGTGTAACAACGATTTCGCAGTTCCTTGTGAAACAATATCGACAAGTAACTATTTTTCGTTGTTTCGCTGCCGCATACGAACGCGTAGGTGTACTAACGGCGATAAGGTAAGGATTATTTTAGTGCTTTGGTTTGGCAGGACTGTAACGTACTGTTTACACGCCATTAAGGGACAAGAGGAGTATAGCTTACTTGTAGTATGATATACACTGAAGTTATCTTAAGGATGTAGTAATATCCTCAGTGACACACATCTGAAATCCTTAAGGTCGTCGGAATCTCTGGAGCTAATGGTACCTAGCCATAATACCACATTCTATGACAAATCTTTTACGGTACAGGCTATTAGACTATGGAATGCCTTGCCGATATCCATTAGACGTGCCCAAACACTGACGGCATTTAAGAATATGGTCAAACATCATTACTTAAGTTTGTAGGTACCCTATGCTCACATTAGTTGTAAATGACTACAAGATTCCACTGTTATTATTATTATATATTTATGTTGTTTATATATATATATGTATTGTATGTATTTAATTCTATGTATATGTAATTGCCCCCGTAGCTCCAAAACACTGTAACTACCCTTGTTTACTTATATCTCCTGTCGATCTGTCCATCCAAAGGTTGCCTGGCAGAGATTGCTTTTAGCAATAAGGCCGCCCATTGTACATGTCTACTTGTAACATTTGTATAAAAACAACAATGTAATTGGTGTACAATAAAGTATATTCTAATCTAATCTAATCTAATCTAATATTAGAAGAGGCTTAAAGTCATGTAGTAAACTGCAATAAACTAGTTGATGAAATCATCGAAGCTTAAAGTCGATTGTTCATTGTAAAGTGGAAAGACTTGAATTGGTCAATCAATAAATTACAAGGTTTTTTAAGTACATGTGTTTTATTACTGAATTTCTTATTCACCATGAAAAAGTATACTTAAGTTGAAAGAAAATTTAGACCAAGTCTTATTATGGAGAGTTCTAACTAAACAAAAAATCTAGTGTGTATTGTTGATAAATTTAAGATGTTGGTCATTGATATAGGGTTTTTTAATACATCAATGATGTTGGTACTTTATAAATGGCGCAAATAACCTCAAACTTAGCTCAAAACCGGTTGGGATTTTTTATAAGTCTGTGATTTGAATGATTTAAATGAATACTGTTTATTTATGTTTGTCTTGTCTTTATTCCAAGTAGCCTTCTATTAAAATACCTCTTAGCTAAATCAGACAATATTAAATATTTGCTTTATACCAGTAACTTTAAATATGTAAAAAGAGCACATATTCCGCAAAACTTAAAGTCTATAGTCGAAAAACTATTCTGGAACCAATTCGAAGTTTACAAAGTTTGTGTATTTTTACTTTTCAGTGCTTTGAACAGTACCTTGTTTATTTGCCAACCCACAGTATGTAGATGTACAGCTATCATCAAAGGACAGCTAACACTGTTGGAACACACTGTATAAATATGAGGGTTTTGCTGGAAAATATTTTATTGAGTTGCAATAAAAAACTACGGGGTGTATTTTTATTTACCTGGGGGTATGTAACTAGTATGTAATAGTTAAAGAAATTGCAATATTGTATTCCACGTGTCACCTCAATATTAAGGTATTTAATCAATCTTTACTATAATAAACAGTCAGTCTTAGTTAAGATCTCGTTGTTAGAATTCGTCTCCTAATACATCCCGTACGTGGCGATCCTGCCGAAGCAAGCGACCACCCAGCGAGACTCAGCGTGTACAATATAGTGCTGTGTGTGCGGTTATTATGGCGCAAATCAAATCAAATCAAAGCATTTATTTCAAGTAGGCCAGTTACAGGCACTTTTGAATTGTCGAAACAAAAATGAAAATTAAATGTAGCTAGTCTCAGTCACAAGACATAAAAACTGTGAAAGTACTGTAGTTGCCCATTCCCTAGCGTCTCTATGGAGAAGAACGGGCAAGAAACTCCATGGACACTCTTTTAAATCAAAATGTTTTTTACAAAATCTTGGTTACATCATTCATGTTGAGATGGTACATTATGTGAGAACGATGTAGCAAGACGTGCGCGTTAAAAGTGTCCATAGTACAACAAAAATACAATTCAAAAATAAAATAATTAATTCAAATAAGCCGTGGCAACTAAGAGATGACCAGTCACAACTGACAGAGCCCGTTCACGAACATGACGCATGGATCAGCACCATTCAACTCAACCATTTTGAAGGGAATTAAATGATCCGACACACGCGCCACCATCAGCGTGACATTTGAGTGAGCATGACATACTCTCAACCGCCAGGGCAGATTCAAGTCAATCAGAATATTTCTGTTTTACGTAAAGTAGGCACCACACTTCGCTATGCGCTATTCGTTATGCGGGTTATTCGCGCGCATACGGCGAAGTGTGGAGAGTATATTCGTTTCGTTTACCAAAAAAATGACAATGACACATCTCTACAACACACATATTTGCCTTATTTGATGCTTATTTGGCATACCAGTTCGAAGTGTGGATGGCATGTTTGTTGTTTGCGCGCATAACTAATATTTGGGCGAATACGGCGTAGACACATAACGAATAGCTCATAACGAAGTGTGGTGCCTGCTTAACATACAAGTTAGTCGTTGTTTTATGTATTCCGCGATAGGTAACGAAAAATCACGGGATGTTGTGATTTTTCGTTGTGATGCAGTCTGCTGCTGCAGGTCAAAATTAGAAAGTGAGTCAAGAATTCTATCTGCACCGTATCGTAAATGTACATTTCGACATATTGTTTTATGGTCTACTAGCCATGGTGCGCGGCTCTGTCTACGTGTATATGGTTTATCGCGATAATGGTAACATTTTATTCTTACTGTTGACAGAATTACTGTTGAATCCCTAATTAATAAATAATGAAATAAATATTTTTAAGCTGAGCTTGTATTATGGGTACTAAACATATTAATTGTAAATACATACATATTATACATTGAAAACACCCGAACTCCTACATAAACATTTGGTCCGACGCGGGAATTGAATCCGAGACCAATTGATCAGCAGCCGCATACGCTAACCACCAGACCCACAAGGCAGTCGAATAGACAATAATACATATTAGTACATGGATTATGAACAACAGACATCATTGATGCATAGATTTATGTACCATGTAATGAATGAATGTATGTGTGTAGTAAACATTCAAAACGGTTGAAACAGCACAACACTTTGTGTTTAAAATTATATTTCAGACTATACAACAACGGTTATAAATCTTCCCTCTTACCAACAGCTGTTCATTCGCGATGAATTTTGTACAATGTACAAAATTACTTTGTGTTTCAATTTGATATTTTAAGTACGTTCAAGTAAGGGGAATTAAAATAAAGGATTACATTAAGTACTTAACTTAGTTATGTACGTCTGAATATGTTTATAGATGTTTATATATGTATTCATATTTATAATATCTATGTATGCAAGTGTGCACCACTAAGTACCTACAATTACTTTTAAGTATAGTCCATCTTAAGGTTGCCTGGAAGAGATGGCAGTTTGCGATAAGGCCGCCCGTAGTACCACTGTTTTTATTGAATTATATCCTACAATGCATCTTTTGTATTATGGTGTGAAATAAATGTATTTGAAACGTTGAAACGTTTTTAGTTTTCTATTAAATTTCTCTATTCTCTTGTTTCATTGGCTAATAGTTGTTTTGATCACGCGACTGAGTGACATTGGCCAGTGAAACAAGAGCATAGAGCAATAGAATAGAGAATAGAAAAGAAACACGTTGGCTAAGGGGACTGATATAATAAAACAAAAACTTATAAATTTTTAGACTAATTTTCACTCTTTCTTCGTGTTCTGAGTATGTAAATTTTAGTTATTAATTAATTAAATAAATGAAAAATATAGTTTACATACATTTTATCATGATTCAGGTACTCTAAAGTTCAGTAACAAACATTTATAAAACGCCGAAGTTCTTATAAATTTACACATTGTTTTAGAAAATTCATTGAAATAATATCATTCAATTTTAGTATAATTATTTGATGACTTAATTAAAACCTGTTTAAAGAATTGAAACGTAGTACAGAGTCGATTCGACTATATTTGTAACTCGATATTCGCAAGCCCCCAACTAAACTTATCATAACTGATAGTGAGAGCGGACGTTTGAATTCATCCCTAATGGCAAATAGATCAGTGCTAAATAGCTTTAATTAAATGACGAATATCAACTCCATAATTTGGTAAATTTCAGTGTAATGAATACATTACACAGTGAATGCATTAATAGCACCCCTGATGTATTTAATTGATTGATTTCCATCATTTCCAATTTTGTTTAAACGTGGTTAGTTCGGAAATGAGGTGGAATTTTAAATCATGTTAAAATGTATTGTGTTAATTTATTTAATACATTAATTAATTTCGGAAAACAGAAAACATATTATACAGGTGGCCCAGAACTTAACGTCAAGCCGAAACGGGGTGACAGGATTGATTGTAACCATCGTGAGAAAAATCAAAATTACAATCAATCCTGTCACCCCGTTTCGGCTTGACGTTGAGTTCTGGGACAGCCTGTTTATCAATTAGTCATTTTCGTCATTATGTTATTATTTTACATCAACTGAAAGCCATGGCTTTATTTTTTTTACTTTCCATGGTTTCATACTAATATTTTAAATTAAAATAACTGTCTGTTTTTTTATCTGGGTATAACGCTTTCACGGCTAAATAGATTTCTTAATATATTTCATCGAGATACTTTGATACTTAAGGACAGGCTACTTTTTAACGTGATAGTCGAACGTGAACTATCACGTTAGACTATCACGTGCCCACTAGGGCAGAATCGAAGACCTAGTATATATAATAACAATTTTAAGATAAGGTTTGTGTTGTGTTACATAGGTAGTAGGTATCACATATTTACATCAATGTTTACATAATACATTGATATATAAAAACCCTAGATGCACAGTCTCAAACAAAAGCCGCATACGAAACTATCCTACTTAGTCATTGATGTATAAAAATATCAATGTGGGTAGTTTTAGTTAAGCTATAAACACATCTTTTGCACATTCAACCTTACGCGCATTGTTTAAAGTTTTTATTACAAAGCAGCGTACAATGACCAATCAAATTTTATGACCGAAGCTAGCCGGCAGGACAGGACATGGAGTGAAGAGGAATATTTCTATATTTTTTTTATTATAATACATTGAGTTAGTATTTTAAGAGTTAGTTAAATTGTGTTCTAAGCCCATAATTATACTTATATATGAGCGTAAATATGTTTTTGGGTAGGACATGTGTACATCAATGAAACAAATATTAACTCTTAAAATCATTTATTTCATTTTTTCATATCATATCAGTATCAGTGACATATCCTGTAAAAAATAACTATATTATTTGAATTTAGGTACGAAATTATTTGATAAATTCATTATTTTTCTGGCTAACGACTACTTACCGTTATACTAGGAACAGCCGTTTTAAGAAGACGTTTTATGCCTTTAGCAGTGACATTCATATCTTCGTCCACAAAATGTTCAGAACAAACGACGCATGCACTATTTGGCTTAAAAAAATTGTATCTCGCGAACCCATAAGTTGTCCCCTAATTAATCGATATAATAGGTAATATAATATTTACGAACTTTAATAATAACACCGTTTGGACGACCTCCTTTCCTTTTGCAATTCGATTAATAACTATAATAATATTATTATATATTTTGTAACGTATACTTACTTATTAAAAACTAAATACAAAAAAGTTCAAATTAAATAAACTTATTAATAAAAAATTAAACACAATAAAAAAAAATCGACTCCATTAAATTCAGAACAGGGTCGTTTGGATTATGCGACTAAAATAAAAGGTTGTGTAATAGTCGTTCTTACACTGAAAAAGCGGCCATTGAAATTTGTCGTATTATACTTGGACCGTTGAGTGAAGTTTTAGACAAATTAAATCAAAATCACATATTGCTTCCGATATTTAGTCATAAAAACAACAAAAACAAATTAACAAACTCTTTTACTCACCGAAAATACGATATCCCATCCTTTTTTAACGTTCCTATCGTAATATTTTTACAATTCCGCATCGAAGACTTAGGCATTTTTAACGAGCGCACAGTGACGCGAGCGACGCGAGACTATTTGAAATATGCGCACCATTTTCAATAGTGCGCTTATTTTATGAGGACGGTTTTGCGACGCTGAGTGTGTATCTAGGGTTTTTTAATACATCAATGACATAATAATATAATTTACGTCCGACTAGTTAATCTGTTGGCGTATGAGATATAAATGAGCTATGCCTTTTTTCTTCTTATACTGTTAATAGCAACACTTTACCGGTTTTGGCCCGGCGTTGTTTATGCCTTTCAAGGTGAAGTTGTTTGAAAAAGTCCTTTAATTTTATTTTAATGTTACTCCGTTAATTTTGCATCTCTGGTAAATATTTTATTTAAAACTTATGTATAAAAACTATAAATTTTATACTTATTACCATTCTTATTTATGTGAATTTAGTTCTTGCCTTGAAACGCAATATTTTTAAAAGAAATTGTAAATTAATGAAGATGAAACGTCTTAGAGTTATTTCATAAATGTTTTATTCAAACACTATTTGTATTGCTTTCATAATTGTTTGGTCTAAGGGCCACCGCAGACTAGCTACTTTTAGCATCGGCGATCGGCAACTAGCCGCTTTTTAGAAGCTAAATACGGCGACCGAACGCTCCACACCGCACACTTAAAAACGCCAAACGCGGCGATCGAGTCGCTTTTTAGAAGCGCGACACAGCAACTGAACGCTACTCTCCGCACTATTTCGGATGCCGGTAGCAGCGACTTGGCATCTGAGCAGTCGCTAGAACGCGCGTTTCCGATACCGCGATCGAACGCAGGAAGTCGCTAAAACGTGATGCAGCATCGATGCAGTCGCCAAATCGCCGATCGCCGATGCTAAAAGTAGCTAGTCTGCGGTGGCCCTAAGATCTAAGACTTGTAGAATACATATAAAAGCAAATAGTTTATTTTCTATTTAACTTGTCAACATTATTTCATCTGGATGGTAGACTATATTGAGATCGTTGTTTGTTTTTTCAAAAGACGGTACCCATTTCATCTCATCCATATTTTTTATCATTAAATTCATTACGACAAAGACTTAAAGACATTATAATTGAAGACTTTAACTACTTGACATTGGCAGAAATATCTGATATTCGGCTAGTTGCCATTTCGATAAAAGAAGAAGACTATATTGAGGTAAAATAAAATAATCGTATAAATGAGTGCTTCAATTAGATGATTTCAAAGGTGCCCTTAAATACCTGTGCATGGAGATCTCTCAAAGTACTCTGAAACTAGTTTTCTAATTACTTTATTTTGTGCGTCAAATTAATAATCAAGAATAGATTGGCGGATAGTTTTTTTTGTTGGAATTCTTTATATTTTATGAAGGGTGTAAGTATTCTCTGTGAAGAAAAATAAGGAATTAGAAAAAATCGATTTGACAGAGGTGACACAAACTGACAAAAAGAAAACGTTTCAAGGCGATTGCAAAGGTTCTCAAGAGTGACTCAAGGTGAACAGTAGGTAATTTGATAAAAACTGAAGAGATTGTGTAGCAGATTCCTTACAAGAACGTAGTCGTCTTATTCAATTTCCACACTCACTGAGTTATCTCAGTTACAGCTTTCGTGTAGGTTTGATTAGTTAAATTTAAGTAGGTATCCAAGCCCAATTTGTCGCCTTAGAACTTTGCTTACATAATAATAATAAATATTTCGGGCATCTTACAATATACAACGCCTAATGCCCAACTAAGCAGAGTTTGTACTATGGGTAATTAGACAACAGACATAAATACATTAACATTTTTTTTTCTATATACCTACATAAATAATTTACACAGAAACACCTAAATTCAGAAACGAATATTTGCAGATCTTGCATATTTATTCCGACTCGAGAATCGAACTCGAAACCTCAAGCACACTGAGGCAGTAAAAAAAAAACTACCAGGATTAAACCAGGTTAAAAAAACCAATTCAAAACTTGGAAGAAGAACAGACGGTTGAAACTGCAAATTTGTGTTCACACCAATTTGCGTTTCCATTTGTCGATTACAGCAGCGTTGAGCACAATTTCAACCATTCTCTGTGTGCAGTATTTTAAATTTAGTTTTGGTGAGACTTACCGGTAAATGTGACATTTCTGAGATACTTCAGGAGGTCAGCTCCACTGGGTGGCCGCATGATGTCACACAAACCAGAGCGGCCTCCGCAGACGGCCGCGTGCATATCCCTGGGAATATTATGACTTTTATGTAAAATTACTAGTGCTTCCAAGTTTGTCTGCAAATAATAATTAACGGTCAATCAACTTCATACTTAAAATATACTTCGTATTTTATAACTACAGAAATAAACTTTAAGGCACCTATTGACCACACGGCAAGAGCTGTCAGCGGTTGATCAATATTTCCGGTCCAATAGCCAAAATTGTTTACAATTAATATTATTTAAGCTGTATTTAGGTTCTAATCATATTTTCTAACAACCACATCTCATCCACTTTTTTTATCGTTCAATTCATTACGACGACGACTTGAAGACGTTAAATACTTGACATTGGCAGCAATAGCTGATATATTCGCCTGGTTGCCATTTTATCAAAAGAAGAAGAAGAGGTTCTTGTGAATCATTGGGCTTTGATGACCGAAAACCTTTTTTTTTAAATCGCACTCATTTAGAACTTGATAGGACGAATGCTATCACGTAAGGTGCAAATAGTGAGTTGTGTGCTGTCGAGTCTTTATTGCACTTTTACTCCAAATAGTTTGGAAAATGTTAGATTTTTTTCTGATTTCTATTTCTAAAGAACCTATCTACACATAATGAAATAAAAAAAACATACTTCATAGTACAAAAATATAAAATTACAGGCATAAGAATAGCACGAAACATTTTCAAAGTTCAGAAACATTTCCCGCCCCGAATTAAATTTGTAGTTCAGGTATGAGATTTTGAGACACGTGTTATATTTTTAGCATAGATGAATCACTGACGAATCGCGTAGAAAAGAGACATTCATGTCAACTTGTACGGGTTAGACAGGAATAGACGATTTATGACGAGGCAACTTTTATGGGACAATAGGACACAATGTCACCTTAGTGCAAAATTTGGGCGGGACGCCTGAGTCCCACGGTGCCTCAAGCGGTTAATGGAATGAACTTGCACTGAAATACTTTAACATCCAGATTTAATAATTACTTTGATTAGATTGTAGTGTTTTTCGAATTTAGCGGGTTTACTTTCACAATATATAAAAATCGGCCAAGTGCGTGTCGGGCCACGCACAGGAAAGGTTTCCCCAGTCACCCATAATGGTACGTGGATCTAAAATCGTATCCGATAGATAATTGTTATGTTTACGTATTAATGCGTTAATTTTGTATGACCTTTTCTAAGTGAGCGCATTTTATAAGTTAAGCCTCTATAACTCCTGAACTAATAAAGTCATCTAATCCGTTATAGTTTTCCTTCAAAGTTCAGTATATGGAACTCCATTACGAATTTTTCCAGATCTTTTGAGCCCGCCGTTTAGCTTTTAGAGGGGGGGGGGGGCCTGTTTTTTCCAAAAAAGTGCCCTTTAAAGTAGAATATCTCACAAACGGATACCTAAATCAAAAAATTGTCATAGAAATCCTTTATTATTGTTAAAAGACCTGTCTAATGATACCCCACACGATGGGGTAGCCGTGAGAAAAAAAAAAACATCCCTACTTTACGTGAAGGGGAAGTAACCCAAATAAAAATATTTTTCTTAATTTTATTGTAGCACTTTTTCGACGTAATTACAATACATATTCATGCAAAGTTTCATCTTTCTAGCACTAACCGTTTGAACGGTAAGCCGAGGACGGACGGACGGACGGACGGACGGACAGACGGACATGACGAATCTATAAGGGTTCCGAGTCATAAACTTCGGAACCCTAAAAAATAGAATATAGAGATACAATACAGAGATTCCTCGCACGCTTTTACAGCAATGTCGTAATGAGGCCATCTGCGCCTTGAATACATCCAGGTCGACACACAATGTGCACTTTTCAAGCCAGTCTCAGAGTGGCTGGAAATAATCAACCGTTTTAAAGAAGCTTGCTTTTTACTTGGTTTTGTTTTTAGCATCGACAACTCACGTAAAAGCATAAAGACAGCTCACAGGAAAATTGTCCCTATTGACTATACGTGCTTGGGCGGTTGTTTACATGTAAAGAAAGACGAGAGGAGATTTTTTTGGGTAAAAAGTTTTCAGACAGTAATATATTTCAGAATAAACGTATTTCTAAATACATTATTTTTTTAAGCAACCTTTTCAAATCTGAAAAGTAGAAAGAAGAAATGAATATAAACATAATGACTTTTTAAGGTAAATAAAGGTAATATAAAGAATTGACTAATGAGGTGAATCTCATATTACTAATACAAGAAAATATTATTCGACATTACCCACTCAGTCATAGAATCAGTTGCTACATTTTACAATAAATATTTCTAAAACTTTATTATTATTTATTTAAAATGATAACTCCCGTATTAGAAACATAAATCCTGTGTTGCGGAGGACTTTACAAACATACATAAAACGGACCCAAGAACATCCACAATCAGAACAACACTATGTGAAACACACAAAGTGTTGTCCCTAGTGGGATTTGAACCCACGATACTTGGCGCTGTAGAGAGCGGCGTGGCTACCGTTTAAACCACTAGGCCAGCCATGCAAAGCAGGTAATACTCGTAAAAAGGTACTGATGTTATAAAAAGGTAAGGTTTATGAACTTGTGAGGTTGTAGAGGGTACTCTCTGGATCTATTGAACTGACTTTAAAAATTATTTGACCAATAGAAAACCGCATCATTTGTGAATGTCATATAATTACGAAGCGCTCAAATGGCTTTAGGTGATTGTAAAAAATCAATGAGGGTAACGACGGCGCATTCAGTACCTAGATGGATAATCGTTTGTAATATGATATCTTACGATAATTTCTGTTATTCGGAGGTCACGTTTAGCAGTCGGTCTCGGTTGTTATCATAAGATAACAGTCGTGAAGCTTGGTTGGAGGCCTTCAGGTGGCTTAAAAACATACACTGACAAAATTTACGTAGCCACAACATGTCCGTCTCCAACACGCACTCTTGAAGGGAGACCCGGGCCCAGGGCTGTAGCTAGAGTCGAATTTAAGGTAGGGTTACATAGGTTACAGGTAGGGCAGAAGTAAAAATAATAGGTACCCTTAACATAGGGATTAGGACTTTTTAAGGTAGGGCATTGCGATTTTAAGGTAGGGCATTGCCCCACAATGCCCCCCCCTAGCTACGGCCATGCCCGGGCCCATCGGTGGGACGCTATGGGTTGTTGATGATGTAATAACTCGAAAATCCTCAAATATCCGACATACACGCGGCTGGAGCTACGGGAAAAAGCTAGTTACTTATATAATGTCAAATTATAATAAATAATTCAATGCTTTTAGCCTCCTATTAAAATTCATGTCTAAGAAATTTGTTGAGAGATGTGATTTTAGTCAGTGCTTCAATCCATTATAAACTTGAGGATTAACTTAATCTATTTCTGAAGTTAATTCATCTCACTCAACTCACCCTTGACAGTAATTATAGAACCGTTCGAATTTACCCTAATCTAAATTAAAATCCACTTTTCTGTTAAAGCCACGCGAAAATCGTTCTCTTCCACTCGAGCGGTGAATAGTCTTTAAATAAATATAAATTTATAGCCCATACTAGCTGTGCCCGCGGCTCCGCTCGCGTCCTAGGGGTATGAAAAATAGATGTTGTCTGATTCTCAGACCTACCCAATATGCACATTCATTAGAATCGGTCAAGCCGTTTCGGAGGAGTATGAGAACGAACATTGTGACACGAGAATTTTATATATAAGATAAGATTTCCGTAGATTTTAATAATATATTTTTCATTATTTCAATTTCAAAGATAATTTTTACTCTCTAAAAAATTAAATCTTTTTATTCTTTTCACGATATTTTTTTTTTCAGTAATTATAATTACTGATTCAATGGTAATTTATTAAACGCCGGTTGTAAAATTAAAGAACCCTTGAAAAATCCCCTAAATTAAGTTTTAAATCAAAAAATAAACTATCAGTAATGGGCCCGGTAAACGATCAAATTTGTTTGACAAATTTGTTGGTCAAACTTCACGTTTACAATAAAAGAGCCCTGCAAACAATCAAACTTGTTTGACAAACGCGTCAAACACAGCAGCACACTATCAAATTATTTGACAAACACGTAAATTTGACACACAAATTTGATCGTTTACACCACCCTTTAGGCATATAGAAGTTCAAAATTAATTATTATCAATAAATTTCAAAGTGAGAAAGTATCTCATCAAAAAGTAATTAACATCTGTATCCACGGAGTTATATGATTTTTTCCCAAGGACTGTTTGCGCTACAAAGGCATGCCAAATTGTTCGGAGCGTATTTAAAATTAATTACGCAATACAACTCTCAGTCGATTGAACTAATTGAAAACACATTTCGTACGAGCCTTAATTTGTTTTCTACATACCGTTTGTTTCTATGGCCACTCGTAACTCTCACGAAGTTAGGCAGAATTACATTTTTGGACTTCTAAACCGTTTAAACAAATATTGACTCTTATCATTTCGTAATAAAGTTCAGCATTGACTGCATTCTAACTCTATTACTGAACAAATATATCTACAGGCCATTTTCGTCTAAGTGAATGTGAACCTTATCAACATGTGTAAGAGTACCATTTACGATAATATTAATTTGTCAATCGCTCATGCAGTTTCCAGCGGGTACACAAAGCCAAACTATACACTTTCCTTCTATCTGTATATCTTTTGGATCATTTCAACCCCATGGATGTTCTTGGAATTAAAAGCAGCTGCGCTAAAACTGTACATTGATATCACCCTCAGGGAGAAGGTTCCACCGAACTGAGCGGAAAGTATGATCTTTCAATACATAGTTTTCAAAGTTTTTCTGTTCTTGAGTCGCACCCTTTATTATTCCTAACATTATTTTTAGGTAGGTCGTATTCTTACTGTTACTAGTTCAAACGGTTTTAACTGAATATTAGTTTATCCACGGAACGACTGGCATCAGACTTATGTAACTCAACTCCGAATTCAAAAGTTCAAGTTGAGTGTAGTGGTAGCAGAATCAACCTATTGCCGTCCACTGCTGAATTGAGTGTACTGACTTCCTAATAAGAATTTCCATAGAAGTCCTAGGCAACGTATGAACATAAAAAAAGAAAAATAATAGACATCCAAAATAAACACCCATGTAGAAGATATTTTAAAGTTGGTTACTGAACAAATATATCTACAGGCCATTTTCGTCTAAGTGAATGTGAACCTTATCAACATGTGTAAGAGTACCATTTACGATAATATTAATTTGTCAATCGCTCATGCAGTTTCCAGCGGGTACACAAAGCCAAACTATACACTTTCCTTCTATCTGTATATCTTTTGGATCATTTCAACCCCATGGATGTTCTTGGAATTAAAAGCAGCTGCGCTAAAACTGTACATTGATATCACCCTCAGGGAGAAGGTTCCACCGAACTGAGCGGAAAGTATGATCTTTCAATACATAGTTTTCAAAGTTTTTCTGTTCTTGAGTCGCACCCTTTATTATTCCTAACATTATTTTTAGGTAGGTCGTATTCTTACTGTTACTAGTTCAAACGGTTTTAACTGAATATTAGTTTATCCACGGAACGACTGGCATCAGACTTATGTAACTCAACTCCGAATTCAAAAGTTCAAGTTGAGTGTAGTGGTAGCAGAATCAACCTATTGCCGTCCACTGCTGAATTGAGTGTACTGACTTCCTAATAAGAATTTCCATAGAAGTCCTAGGCAACGTATGAACATAAAAAAAGAAAAATAATAGACATCCAAAATAAACACCCATGTAGAAGATATTTTAAAGTTGGTTACTGAACAAATATATCTACAGGCCATTTTCGTCTAAGTGAATGTGAACCTTATCAACATGTGTAAGAGTACCATTTACGATAATATTAATTTGTCAATCGCTCATGCAGTTTCCAGCGGGTACACAAAGCCAAACTATACACTTTCCTTCTATCTGTATATCTTTTGGATCATTTCAACCCCATGGATGTTCTTGGAATTAAAAGCAGCTGCGCTAAAACTGTACATTGATATCACCCTCAGGGAGAAGGTTCCACCGAACTGAGCGGAAAGTATGATCTTTCAATACATAGTTTTCAAAGTTTTTCTGTTCTTGAGTCGCACCCTTTATTATTCCTAACATTATTTTTAGGTAGGTCGTATTCTTACTGTTACTAGTTCAAACGGTTTTAACTGAATATTAGTTTATCCACGGAACGACTGGCATCAGACTTATGTAACTCAACTCCGAATTCAAAAGTTCAAGTTGAGTGTAGTGGTAGCAGAATCAACCTATTGCCGTCCACTGCTGAATTGAGTGTACTGACTTCCTAATAAGAATTTCCATAGAAGTCCTAGGCAACGTATGAACATAAAAAAAGAAAAATAATAGACATCCAAAATAAACACCCATGTAGAAGATATTTTAAAGTTGGTTAAAAATCTTCGTACCTAAATACTTTCTTAATCTCTATAAAATAATTATATTTCAATCATCAACGATAACAACATAAAGTTTTAATTACTAAAGGTTCAACTTTAAAGCTAAAGCGTTACCTACAAATTGTCAAATTAATATCTTAGCTGGTGACTAGGGTGTGTGATAATCCCACCCCTTTATAGACCCTTCTATAGGCAGCGATTATAGCCATGGGGTGGTTTAGACTCCAGCTAATCCCAGACCGTGTATCTCTTAATTAAAACACTTACGTACTCGGGTGAACTTTTGCTATTCGCGTGTGGAAATTTAAGTGATGTTTTTACGATGATGTCGGTGCTGAATTGTTGCTATAATTGGTTAAGTTAGTCGTGTTTTTTGTTGCCGCTGGTAGTGCTGCTGGATGTTTCTAATATAAGCCTGTCAAAGTTACTTTACTCTGCCTGATTGAAAGAATGAGTAGAATCTAAGCGTAGCCTATTGACTAATAATGACTTTCTATGCAAGAAAGTTTAGTTTTTTTTTAAATATATTTGGACATATACGTCAACGTCTCTCCATCTCTCAGCTTTGGATGCCGGTAATCTTTAAGACGCCCTTGATTCTAGAGGGCCTAATAATGACTCTTGAGTGCAGGTGTCTATATCCAGCATTTCAGCCCTTTATCATAAAAACACAATATTTGTTCTTGTTTGTTCACAACGTTTATAAGCTAAACTATTAGAATCGCCAATCGCTATAATAATCCCTTTATTTCAAAACTAACCTTTGCCTATCCGCCGAAACATCGTGGTATATAGTTTATATCGCTTATAACACTCACATGCAACGTGGTTTTCTATTGGTATAGGTATTGGTAAAAAATTCAGAAATCGGTTCAGTCGATTCAAATATTACTACTGCTAACAAACTTACAAAACCTATAAACTTACAAACTTTATCTGTTCATAATCCCAGCTGGAGAGGAGACCTGAGGCCAGCAGTGGGACGTTATGGGTTGTTGATGAATCCCAGCTGAGATATTACCAGGAACAAAAAGACAGACTTACAACGATTTAAAAAATTGCTTTATTGATGTAAGTACCATCTCTCATATGCATTTAGTAAAAAACTGTTCTTTTGAGTCCGTGCGGTGACGGATTACGAATACAAGTGTCACCACCCCTATTCATTCCATGGGTGTCGTAAGAGGCGACTAAAGGAACAAAATAAGCAGCTGACATCACTGCCAAAAGAAGAAAAATTGGAACAAACCCTATACCAACCCGTCTGGCCAGCGTGGTATAGTAGGCCAAAACCTCCTTTCAAAGGAGAGGCCTATGTCCAGCAGAGGACCGTTAAAGGCTGTTGATGATGATGATGTTCTTTTGATATTATATACATCCAGACACTTCAATTTAATTTATTTTTATAAATAGATTAGTATAGATAATAATTATGTTTAATTTGTTAAGAAAGAACGAGAAGACTAAAGTAGCGTATTAAAATAACGACAGAATATCATAAATTACATTTAAAAATAGTATACCTACTTTATGAAGTAGGATATATGTATCCTGATCAAAGACAAACAAGTATCAAATTACCTTTATAATCTCCTAAAACCTTTTAAACGAGTTTCTTTATATCGGGGTATTTACAGTTCTGTTCAAGTACAATCGATTTACCACCGACATACATTACACAACAACAATTCAACCAAGATTATGATCCCATTCTGTCTGCGGAACCTTCGTATCCTGTCTCATTCAAATCCAAGATCCATTATGCCTCCTATTGACACAGAGCGAAGATGAGACGTAGTCCTTTTAAAGAACTCTGTACATGTTTTGAATGGTATCTTATGTGCAGACATTCTATTCAAACAGTTTTTGTGCTGTGGCTGAATTTAATTCACAGAATTTTACTTTTGTGCCGACATTTACGTACAACGAATAAAAAGTACTACCATACTATCTAACAAATATTATACACAAAATATTATACACACTGAACTATAGATTAACTAATACTTATCCTGCATCGCGCATTGAAAGTTTTCACGACGGTTAATACTTTCCAGCAACTGGGTGTGATCCTTCAGACATGAGAATCTTGCCTAGTTGAATGATTCTTTCCGTTTGATTAGTAAACGCTTGTTCAACATAACTAAAATTAATAACATATTTTAAGAAAACTTCTTGATAAACAGGCAGATTTAAATGTATACTAATAACTATGGAATTATATAGAACTGCTGACACCCCGAATGTTCCTTCATAAATTTAACATACATACAATACGATATCTATCCAAAGACACACATTCAAAGAAACATTATCGTCTTCATTTCTTATATTTCCACATTCCTTCGGGACTTCCATTTCCTGTAATTTAATGTCCACTAATGCACACTGAGATATCCTTGAGCTTTGTGTTAGCGAGATAACAGTTGTGACGTTGTTTTGGTCACTTTCAATGTGTTTTTAACCTTATTTTTTTTGTTCAGAGGGCAGACAGGGTTTGTTATTAAGTTAATGTTGTTGAGGTCACATAAGAGTGAAGTTTCGACAGTTTCTATTGGTTCTCTAACTAGTTATTTTGATATGTTATTGTATTTCGTAAATTCTGATGGTGAAAAACTAAATCGTTATTACTATTCATTGTGTGTTTAGCTGTGGAATCAGAATTTATTTAAATCAATAAGTTGTAATTGTATTATTGATAAGTAATGATTAATGTTCGTATGGCAACGAATTAAGGATACAAAGTGTCACCACCCCTATTCATTACGTGGGTATCGTAAGAGGCGACTAAAAAGAACAAAATAAGCAGCTAACAAAGTGATGTTAGTTGCTGCTGGCAGTGGCCAAGAGAAGGAAAACTTGAAACAAACCCTACCCTACCCTACTATACCAACCCGTCTGGCCAGCGTGGTATAGTAGGCCAAAACCTCCTTTCAAATGAGAGGCCTATGTCCAGCAGTGGACTGTAAAGGCTGTTGTTGATGATGATGATGATTAATGTATTTGATGTTTAAGAAAATTATGAGACGTGCTCAAGGTAGTAAGTTGATTTCAGCACGAATGGACGTCTCGACCGGGGCAGGGTTCCCTCACACAGAATACCAAATTCTGTCATATTTCGTTGGAGAGTGTAAAACCCGAGGCTCAATGATGCAGTGGTAGACGCCATAGTGTCATGACGTCACTAAGCTGCATTATCTGCTTTCATAATGAGGACGGTAACCACCATTCCTTTAGCTTTCCATCAGGTAGAATAAAAACACTTTGGTGGGCTAAATATATATAAAAAAGTTTAAACTTGAGTGGCATGGGTGCGTGAAATTGTGAGAAGCTTATCATCATGATATTTTTATTGGACAAAAAAAAACATAAACAGTTCACAAGTTTTCACGAAAGTCACGAAATTTTAATATGTATAGAAAAGGGTAACCCATATAAATGAACAATATATTTTTATCTTGAATGAAAGGAACAAAACCGTAACATAAGCGAACCTTAGAATTTTTAGCACGCGTAAAGATAAGTTGTATCCTTGACTAAAGCAGAAAATATTATTCTCGAGAGGCTTTCAAACCCATTTAATACTTCACAGTGAACACATACTTCCTAAGAGGTTATACGATACATTGAACGCCAATCATAAATATTATATCGAGGGCAACTTATACATCAATGTTTTACAATACCGATGAGTGCCAGCTTCCATACATTTTTAGCTCAAGTACCTCCTCAACAATACCCTTTTTTTATCAGCCAACAAACTTTCCTTACGAAGTTCTTTAACAAAAGTAAAAAGATTTAGACAAAAAGGTGGTTGCGAACGTTTCGAAGATTCGATGGCCGATTCCGCTAAGTTGGTTTAGTTTATCAGCGACCAATATTTTATGGTAGTATTTATGTTATGTGCGATTCTTAGGTTTTAGTTTTTTCATGGTAAATAGGAAAAGGTCACCTGTAAGTAAATGGCTAGGTAAGAGTTATAGGTATATTGACGAACTATAAATCAGTGAATCAATAGAGAGGGGATCGAAGGGTAAAATGTAAAGTCTAAGTAAAAATATACAGCTTTAAATTTATTTTATATATACTTGAAGTTTAAACAACGGATAAAACTTTTAAGCAAATAATTGAAACACCGAAGCAACAAAAGCACCTTTAAATTTGAATAACTCGCAAGGGAAGGGCTAAACCAAAGAAACGTCTTAGCAACTACTCAATGTTTTTAAAAGACCTATCTAATGATACCAAAAACGATGGAGTAGACGCAAGAGAAAAAAACATCTACACGTTACGTGTAGGGAAGGTACCCGAAGTACCAGATTTTATTTTAGCATTAATCGACGTAAAAGAAACACATTCATGCAAAGTTTTGTCTTTCTAGCACTAAAAGTTTGGGCGGTAAGTCGGGGTCGGACAGACATGACGAATCTCAAGACTCGGAATCACGAACTACGGAACTCTAAGATTTATCGAAATCGGACTACTTAGTAACAAGTTATGCGTGTTTGCTAATTATATATTACAATCAGCGAGTACACAATCATGATTGATTGTTTTGCTACCCTTAGGGTTGGAATTCTTTTTCCAAATTTATATTAGACTAATTTAGTAAGAAAAACAAAAAATAAATTATTATCAAAATCGGATTACTCAGTAAAAATGTATGCGAGATCATACATAAAAAATATATACGAGAACGCGTCGACTTTAGAACTTCCTTTATTTTTTTTTGTCGGTTAAAAATAGTAGCCATCTTTAAATATATAAATAAATATAAGTATTTTTCGGACATCTTACACACAACGTGATGATGTTGTGTGTAAGATGTCCAAAATATTTATTTATTATTTATTTATTTAACGTCATCTAGTCAAAATCCAAGCAAAGCTTGTATTGTGGGTACTAAACAACTAATATTAATACATAAAAACATACTTTTTTTTGTGAATACATACATATTACACATAGAAAACACCCAGACTCCACAGAAACAGTCCAAATATTTGTAGATCACACAAATATTTGGGCTGACCCGGGAATCAAACCCGAGACCTCTTGATCAGCAGCTGCATAGACCAACAAGGCAGTTAATCTATATCTTGCCGTAGTTAGTATTCATTCAACAATAAAGTGTCAGTTTCAAAATATCTAAAATAATCAAGAAGAGGCCAAGGGCCCGCAAAAAGGTTGACTTTTAGAGCTAGAGACCTTTCCTTAAATCAATGTTAAAAGGATCGTATAAAATTAATTCCTGACAAGTCTACTGCCGGCAGTTAACTCTACACGATTTAAAGGGTTCTAATTAATATGGGCCGACCACTTCATTTGCATGATCTCCAATTTGATTGGCAATATTGAAGACAAAAGTTTTGAACATATTTAGTTAAAAATATTTGTGTGTATTTTTCAACAAAATATTCATGGTTGGGGACTTGAATTCCAGTAATAAATACATGGGTAGGACAAAACCTTGAATTTTTAAGTACATTCAATGGATAGTAGTTTCAACTTTGGGAAAAGATTGTTCGGAAGTAAGCTATTATGGCAACAGTCGCTAAGGCCGAATTAAACTGAAAGCTGTCATTCTAGCCGAACGTCACATGATTGGACAAGGCAGCCATTTTCTAAATTTAAACATTAATTGACATATTTAATTTAATACAGCGTACGTTTGTAATACGCTGAATGACAAATTATAATATTTTAAAATTAATATTTTATTGTTTTTTTGGAGATATTATGGTTGTGATAAATTGTACTGTCCCATTGCTATTTGTAAGGAGGTAGCATTAACTTCCGCAACGCATAAATGAATTCTATGTAGAAATATTGGTTATTATAATAAAGGTTAGAAGCTAGCAATTTCAGTATAGATTTATATTACAAACTTGATTCACATTTATATTCAAGGAGTGTCTATTGGCCCGTACAATCGAAAATGCTATCTGTCTCAGCTGTGACTTTTGCATGAGGTTATTGCTGATATTTCTATTGCATACAAATTTAACAGCACTCAAAAACCCTCTCACTCTTCCGATTCTAGGCAGGGACCTGAAACATCTCACTTGGACGCCATGGTGTGGATCACCATTCTACATTGCCTACACTCACACTGAGGATGGTGACCCCTACTACTAGATACAACTCATGCTTTCCATCAGGCAGAGTAGATAAATAAATTTGGTAGGCATAAATATATTATACTAGCTGCGCCCCGCGGTGTTACCCGCGTATCATTGTGGTTGCTATGGGTTGCTATGCAAGTGTGTTATTCATAGCAACCTGTGAAGTTTTGACAGGAGATAAACAGTGATACATTTTGACATCTACGATTTAATGTATTTTTATAATCACCTAGCTTTTGCCCGTTTTTCTCGATTATTGCAGTAAAAAGTAGCCTATGTGTTATTTCGATATATAAGCTATATAACTATAAAGTTTCATCCAAATCCGTTTAGTAATTTTTGCGTGAAAGAGCAACAAACATACATACACACATACATACTCACAAACTTTCGCGTTTATAATATTAATATAATAGTATAGTAGGATCTATAAAAATGAGTAGTCGTGTTATTGTATTTTAAACTCTTTCTTGCTAATTTGATGATTTTAAGGCATGACACACGACAAACTTAAACATATAAATATCAAATATGAGGCCCTTCATCATGAAATACTAATTAGAAAACAACAAACACTCTAAGGTATTTAATTATTAGATGTTGGGACTCTGAATAGAATAAAAGCGACTCTCTACGTGATTAAGGATAACTCTTAAAGACCCTCGTGCTTCATGCGTTGTAATATATTCTGTTTTAATTATTGACCTTTATCTTATCGTCAGAGGTAATTTCACATGTAAATACATTGTGTTTCAGGTATGTATAATATAAAGCTACCCCGTAAACACTTATGTGATATACTTACAGTTTTTTGACGAGCTTTTGTTTAACTTTGTTTGTTGTTTGAATGCTTTTTTTATGTTCTTGTTTAGGGAATGACATTATAATATTGTGTTATTTAACTCTAAACTCGCCAAACTTTTACGTCTGTTGATTACACAACAACCTACATCTGCCTATATTTTTTGTTATACTATGTTACACATAATTTTACTCTCACAATAACTCACCGTATGGAATACGCGAACGCCATGACAGCATCAGAGACGAACTGCAACTGCCTCTCAAATTCGGTGTTGTTTTCTGTGAGTCTCTCTAGACCGGAGCAGGTTCTGGAGTACTGGCCGTTGTATGGAGTACGAGGACTGCCAGGATACCGGCATTGGAAGTGATCTTCCCAGAATTCTGTTGACGAAAAAATAAGTTTTACTGTGCAACATGGGAACACTTGCCATCGTGGTCTAGTAGACCTAAATCTCCTCTCTAGGGAGAGACCGGCAACAGTCTACGAAAGGCTGATAGTTAAAATCACGTATGTGTAATTCTGTCTCAAGCATCTAAAAGACTTAGGAACTAGAATAAAGATAGGCGGGCGGCTTACAAACATCCAACAGCAAGATTAAGTTGACACAACGAATCTTGCCAGTCCTCAACCCGAATTATGCCAACGTGGGTCACGTGGTCCTAACCCTCTACTGAGAAGAGACCCGAATACAGCAGTGGGGCATTATGGAAAAATGATGATGATTGATCAAGATACATTTTTCGGGTAAGAATGCTGAATAAGGATAATAGATTTGATTCCACTCCAGGACAAACAAATGTGTGACGTCACAAAAGTTTACTTCATATTTGAGTGTAGTTTTATCTTTATTAATTAAATTTTGAAGTACTTTATCAGGAGTTTAGAATCGGACAGCCGCATAGATGTGCGAGGACAAAATGTAACTTAATTTTATAATTACACACTTATTTTATTTTTTTAATAATTATTAAAGTACTTTCGGAGCAAACAAAAGAGACCACTATTTAAGACCACAACTACTAAGAAAGTTTATTAAAAAACTTTAATTATTCACTTTAGCACGTGTCTGCGGCCGCATGTATGTCTACGACCTTCTTCAAAATCCAATTTATCTCTACACAGCTCGATTCATCCAAATCGGCTTCCTGCTTTATTATTTATATGCAATGACTTCTGAAAGAGCCTGGGGATCCAGTTCGTGATAGAATTGAAAGGTATCCGATTGTATATGTAAATTAGTTCTTTTTAACGGTGGCGCACCCTCTCAAAAGATGGATAATCTCAATTCACTGAGGGGTACGCTTTCTTATGTAAACTAGATACGGATTTTAACTACATAGTGATAAATTTTATCGACTGAAGTTGGAGGTTGAAGTAAAGTAAAATTGACGTCGCTTATCGATATTGACAATATTTATAACTGAAGATAGGTTATATTGTAGAGGAAAATATGAAACGTTAAAAGAATATATTCGATATAATACTATGGGTACATACTATTATACATGCTTTTAAATACACACCTGGCTGACCGATTCATCATTCTGTTCTGAAATACAGGTTTCGATCTAGTTCAGGCCACAGTCCACATCAAAACTACAAATCTTGCCTATATACCAATATAATTTCCATAAAGAATTTTATTATGGATTGCACACACAATAAATAAAATCGGTATATACTGAGCACTATTTTTAGTTAGGGGATAGGAATAAGACGGAATATAACTGTTTTTAAACTTTCGCGACTTTTACAGTACAGTTTACTAAGCAGTCTACCCGTGACCACGAGCGGTATAACCCGTTCGAAACGTCGGAAAATAGAAGGTATCGTAACCTTTAATATTATCGCGAATAAGTCCCGTTTACAGTAAAAACATGAGTAAGACGGAATATGTCAGTTCATTATATAGACACTACAAAAGCTAATCAATATAGTTATTTATTTCAAATTTGTTTTTTTTTTTATCTTGAAGTTTGCCAAAGTGACAACTCTGCCTGATATAAAGTATGAGTAGAATCTAGGAGTAGGGACCAACGACCTCATTGTGAGTGCACACAATGCAGAGTGGTGACCCACAAAATGGCGGTTTAGTGTAGTGTAGTAATGTTTCTGCATCGTTCTATGACAGTGATTGAAATTTAAAACAAATCTCAAACTTAAATCCATTTCAGTTGGTTTTGTAAATACGAGTCTATATGGAGCATATGAAGTCAGTAAGGTTTAGTTATTTTCTTACTTATTTAAATCCATAAACATATTGGATAAGGTGCAATTTTATTAATAGGTGATTGGTTTTTCTATTTGTATTTTCACAAAATTTCCCATTCGTTTGCTGAATTATAAAATTGTCGCCCTACTTCTTTATTTATATCTCATCGATGAAAAATGTGTTTATAAATGCCCAAAACACACAAAAACAAACGAGAGCTACAGAAGAAGAGCAACAAATTATAATAATAATATAATTAATTTGCCTTTTATCTCTTATTACATTGCAAATAGTTCAAAGCTCTCGAAGAACTTTGTTTTCGCGTAATAAAACACCCCATCTTGGCAGGTTTGCCAAAATCATTGATGGCATTCTCTCAAAAGAAACTTATCCAAACTTGGGGTTTGTAAAGTTTGATATTCTTGTAATTGGCGTAAATTATCAACTCAGTTAATTGGCGTTATTAAAACAGAATTAATCTAAATAATAATGGCGACGAAGTTTGGTTGGTTTGTTTATTATTAACTAGCTGATAATTTATTTATTTTCCTAGCGTTTGCAACATTTATCATTAATGCCGGCTTCCACTTATCTAAAGTGGGTTAGCGAACCCTCATTTTGCACTATCCAAAAAAATCATAAATGATCGACCGTGAACGTGGACCGTGCAACGATAGCGACGGGTGTTAATGAGCCCATCTTCAGGCAAGTCACTACTACCTAAGGGCCACAGCACACTAACTACTTTTAGCATCGAAGATCGGCGATTTTGCGACTGCATCGATGCTGCATCGCGTTTTAGTGACTTTCTGCATTCGATCGTGGTATCAAAATCGCGCGTTATGCTGCATCATTCTCGACTTTCTGCGTTAGAACGCGTTATCGGAAACGAGCGTTTTAGCGACTGCTCAGATGCCTGGATCACGACGGCTGTAGTAATTTCTATAATTTTCCGATTTGTAGCTTTGATTACTTATGTGTATGATTTGCAATGATATTGCAGTATTCTGTAATCTGTGGTTTTGTTTACAAATAAAAAAAATTATGAGAGTCAAATCGTGTTCGGCAGACGTCAAATCGATGCTACCGGCATCCGAATGTGTACGGAGAGTAGCGTTCAGCTGCTGTGTCGCGCTTCTAAAAAGCGACTCAATCTCCGCGTTTAGCGTTTTTAAGTGTGCGGTGTGGAGCGTTCAGTCGCCGTATTCAGCTTCTTAAAAGCGACTAGTCGCCGATCGTCGATGCTAAAGTAGCTTGTGTGCTGTGGCCCTAAAGGCAAGTCAGTTCAGTTTTTGACATAAGTTTTGTTTGAGATATGTGAAGGTTGTATCAGTTCAGTAAATACTGCAGTCCACAATTTGCTTCTCAGATTAAGTGGGCGAGGTAAGAGGCTTCGCGAAAAACGCACAGTAGTTAAGCACTAATTATTTAAGAAATAGTGATGAAAGTTTTATGGAGAAAGAAATACATATCGTGTAATATTGTGTCAAAAACGATTTGTGTGCAAAAGTTATTCACAACCCATAATGTCCCATTGCTGGACTCGGGTCTTCGGGTCTCGGGACATGTTGTGGCTACTTTCGTTGCCGTTGGGTGTTTTTAAGCCACCCGAAGGCCTTCAACTAAGCTTCACGACTGTTATCATATGATAAAAACCGGGATTGACTACTTAGCGTGAACTCCGAATCACGAAAACGCTCATAAAATGTCATGCCACAAACGGTCACCCATCTGGCCTAAGCAATGACGGCGCGGTCACCAGTCTGACCGCGCCGTCATTGCTTACCCTGGGTGATTGTTTCCAATCACCTAAGGCCATTTGGGTATAAGCGCTTCTTAGTGAATCAGCTACTAATATTAGTTTGTCAATCATCCAACATTATCTTTTACATCCTTAAGCTCTAACCCACACAAAATACAAATATATCTTGACAAGAGCAGATACACTTATATTGTCTCTGATCAAATGTCAAGGACCTTTACAAGAAACGATCCTCGAAAGAGCGAAACAAGTGTTCAGTTTCAATAGAAATTATGTTACGAATCTTGGTCTTTTGAGAATGAGCTTAGGATTTAGTTTCAAAAGGGTCTAAGGTCAATTGATTTGTTGAGTTTTGGAACAATTGTATTTATTTGAATGAACTACCTTCGTAAAGAAGGGAGACTTGTGCTACCTTATTGAGACTAAGATATAGATTTATTTATATAAGTTACTAGCTGATGCCCGCGGCTCCGCTCGCGTCACAGGAGTTTTTTTTTTTTTTTTTTTTTTTTTTTTTTTTTTTTTTTTTTTTTTTATATATTTAAGCCTGCCAAAGTGACTCTACTGTGCCTGATGGAAAGCATGAGTAGAATCCAGGAGTAGGGGTCACCATGCTTATTGTGAGGGTAGGCAATGTAGCATGGTGACCCCTACCATGGCAGCCTGGTTAGATTATTCTGCATCATTCTCCCGGCCTACGAAGGGCGGGAGAATGATGCAGAATGATTGGGCCTCCGGTCTCACACTCACCAACGAAATACGACAGCAAGAATGCTGTCATTATTAGGATGGTCTTCAAAAATGGATGTTAAAAAATAGATGTTGGCCTATTCTCAGACCTACTGAATATGCATATAAAGTTTCATAAAGATCGGTCAAGCCGTTTCGGAGGAGTATGGCAACGAAAACTGTGACACGAGAATTTTATATATTAGAGAGATAAGTAAAATTTAGGTTTGAGATCTTTTAGGTTTTTGGATTATTTTCTTGACTGCCTTGTTTGTCTAGTGGTTAGCGTATGCGGCTGCTGATCAAGAGGTGTCGGGTTCGATTCCCGGGTCAGACCAAATATTTGTGTGATCCACAAATATTTGCTTCGGAGTCTGCGTGTTTTCTATGTATAATATGTATGTATTAACAAAAAAAAAAGTATTTTTATGTATTTATGTCAGTTGTCTAGTGCCCATAATACAAGCTCTGCTTAGTTTGGGAACTAGATGGCGTTGTGAGTAATTAATCCCAAATATTTCTCCGAAATATTTAAAATCCAAATAATGCCAGAGTTAGTATATACCTATATATTTATCTATATATAGAGTAAAGCCTTTGTAGATCCTTTGTTTATAAACTTTACTTTGCCTCTCAAAGAAACATTAGGCCTATCTCTTTGAAGCCTTAATCAACAAAAGCTATAAAGTTAAGAGCGGTTGTAACTTATGTGTAATTACGCTTTCCTTTCATCCTGGTTCCTTTTTGTAAATTACTTTGTACTGGGAATCTGATTCATTTTATCTAAATATTGTACACTTGAGAGCATAAAATCTGATTCAGTTTGTGACCGACTACCTTCGAAAATTGAATAATAATTATGTTAAGCAGCCAGTACCTAATAAGAAGAATAGCATGAGTAGGTTTTTAGAACTTAATACTGCTTGCATGGAGAATAGATAATAGTCGCAATAATGGCAGCATAGTAAAAATAATTTAAACATCTGATACACAAGATGTATAAACTTTTTGTAATTACATACATTTTATACGCAGAAAACACCCAAGCACTGAAACAAATATTTGCTGCTCATACAAAAATTTGATCCGATCCGCTAATCGAATGCGAGACCTCTTGATCAGCATTCGCATACGTTCACCACTAGACCAATAAGGCCGTCTATAACCTACAGTTTAAATAAATCACACACAGATTTAGAACAAATTTAAATGATCATATGCATCTCACAATTGTTTGTCTTGGATGGAATTCGAATTTATTTTTCTGAATTTGATTTAGAGGTCTGCGTCACTAATTTTTGTATCCGAAATTCCTTTAGGATATATCATTATAAATGGAAGTTTAGAGAACTTACCAACAAACCAGGGGTTCCTTCTATTATTCTTGACATCCAACGCTAGGAAGTATTCCTTGAATCCCTTCACGTCATTAGCTTGGGGTTGGACGCTGATCGTGCCTTCCACTGCTCGTTCATTGCCATCAGACACTAAAGACCTGGCACTCCAGCCGTCAGAACCAACCCAGCTGAAGGAATGTGTCGCATTAGCACGTTGTACTGCTCTCATCACTCCAGCTACTTCTTGATCAGAGCCGAAGATTATTGCACCTAGAAACAAAACAAATGTTTAACCACTACATATTAAGTAATAGATTTCGCCGCCAGGTCTGACTGTCTGTTCACGGTTAACTCAAAAATGACTCTCACTCAGATAGTTTAAAAGCTGAGAAAGGACATAAGCTACTTTTAACGTGATAATGAACGTAGACGCGGATGGAGCCGATGGCTAAAGCTAGTGATATATATAATATTTATTGAAACTTTGCTTCTTGTGACTTAGTGTTTAGTTTACATTATTCTTATTGTTTCAGGAATAATATTTTAGTGCTTTGATAGATAAAGAATACAGAGTGAGAACATCCTTATATATCCTGTTCCGAGGGTGTCGAAAGAGCCGAGTGGAGCAAACTACATATATAGGGCAACATCACTGCCGAGAACATTAAAAGTTTAAACAAACTTTGTATAAACCCATCTACCCGTGGTATCCCTAGTACGTCAAAACCTTATTTAAAAAAAAAGACAACTCCTGCATTAGGAATATACATTCTGTGTCGTGGGGGACTTAACAAATATACATGGAACGGACACAATGAACACCCAGACTCAAGAAAACAATTTGTATATCACACAATGTGTTGTTCCATGTGCGATTTGAATCAACAACACTTGGCGCAGTAGAAAGTGGCGTGGTGACCGCTTAAACCACTAGGCAAACCGCAGTAAGCCTGCTTATAAATGTCAAGCAGTGTACTTTTATAGGATGTCGATATGATTCCCTAATTTTCTACATCCCACACATAGTCCTATGCTAATAAACTATACATTGTTTGTTTAATGGAAACAATACTGCTGTTACGCATACTATAGATATGTATAATAGCTATAGAACCAAATCTACCCTAGTAGTCAGAATCGGAACACACAAAATATTATGCATACATTAGAGTTACAAAAATGATACGGCAGTACCAAAAGTGTAAATAAACTAAGACCAGTTTGTTCACACTTTTTTGTGCTACTATATTGTTTATTCAATCAATAGGAAGTGTATATATGTACGCATAAGACAGGAAAACTACCGATCCCCAAGGGTGGCGAAATTACTTTTCCGTGAGCAAACCACGGGCAAAATGTGTTGGTTTATAAATATTCAGTTCGCAACATCGATGTCACCGTTACGGGCTGCCACTTCCAATAAGCAAATCACGTAAAATATTGGCACCCTGTTATTAAACCACGTCCTATTCGCCGCTTCCTCATTTCGTTGTGAGTGGATTTGGTAGAACCTGAAACCTGACGTAACCTGGGGAGTCTGTTATAGGCTTTTACTAAACAAGGAATCTCACTCTTTGCTAATTTAATAAACTAGGTACATGAAATCTACATATTGTAATGGATAGAATTTTCTTTGCACAGAAGAACCATGATTTGGCACATTTCAATGAGTGAGGCTTCTGGAATCCAATCAACTTACAACGCGGTTGGCCTAGTGGTTTAAGCGGTCGCCACACCGCTTCCTAATGCGCCAAGTGACGTGGGTTCAAATCTCACGTGGGATAACACTTTGCGTGATTCACAATTTGTTGTTCTGAGTCTTTATGTTCGTTTCATGTATGTTTGTAAAGTCCCCCGCGACACAAGAAAATTGTATTCCTAATGCGGGAGTTGTCTTTAAAAAAAAACTCCGTTTATGGAAAATACTAATAAACAAACGGGTTTTATGATCGTAAGTAATGACCATCTTCCAGGGATGTTCTTGACTCTAGAAATACAAGTGATTTGTAGTCCTTTCAGTATCTTTCAAGAATCATTTGCATGCTTTCCATAATCTCACTCGATCACGACTTGAGTCGACTAATGATGAGTCAAAGCATCACTAGACTCTCCGGGAGAGCACTATCAACGTTTCTATTACATTGTCTTTCTCAAATCATAAGAAACACCAATCAAACCTTATCCTCAGGCAGGTTATATGGTTCATTACTCACCGCAGTCATTGTACTAAAATATTTTCTCCAAATACAAAGTGTTTCCGTAAAACACAGGAATTGAGCTGCATCCAAATGTGCCTTTCGCCATTTGTTCGTGAATATGGCAATATGTTTGGGTACAAAAATGTAAGGGGTATGATGAATGGGTTAATCTCCTTTGTTCTCCATTTGGTTGGTTATATAGTGTTGGATACATTTTTGGTTTTATCTAAACATTTTTCTATGGGATCCTAACTTAGGTGTGTTATTACATAAGGTGTATTCATCATCAACAACCCATGACGTCCCACTGCTGGGCTCGGGTCTCCTCTCAAAGAGGGTTAAGGCCTTACGTCCCCACGCTGGCCGAGTGCGGGTTAGGGACAGGCAAGACACGTTGTGGCTACGTAATCTTACCGTTGGATGTTTTTAAGCCGCCCGAAGGCCTCCAACTAAGCTTCACGACTGTTACCTTATGACAACAACCGGGACCGACTGCTTAACGTGACCTCCGAATCACGGAAACGCTCATAACATATAATGCCACATACGGTCACCCATCTAGGTCTGACCTCGCCGTAGTTGCTTACCCTCGGTGACTGTTTCCAATCACCTAAGGCCACTCGGCTATGAGCGCTACATACAATAATTCTAATAGAATATATTATAATAGTTTTGAATATGGGTCTTGCTCCAAGTGGGTGGACCTTTTTACAGTGTTACTAGTAGTCATCGTAACAGCCATCGCAAACTGGGCGACTTGTCACCGCGTCTAGTCGCCGCGACAAGACGCGGCGTTGTCGTTTCATCGGGCGTCTCTGACGCCTAGTGTGCGGAGCTTAGAGCAAATTATATGAAGTTTGACGGCCGCAGCCTGTCGTCGAGTCAAGTCGACGAGATGTCGCTGTCGCGTGTCGCCTAGTGTGCGCCTAGTGTAATTATAGTTATTTTATGAAGCATGAGTAGAATTTAAAACTAATGGCAACAATGTTTATTGTGTATTTAAACAATGCAGCTAGGTTACACACTATGGCGATCTAGTAAGATGCGTCTGCATTATTAGGCCTCCTGTCTCGCATTCAAAAACGAACTACATCAGCATTATTGCAGCCATTTTAGGTTAGTCTTTTATGCAAGGGCAGTACCACCCTGATCTTGCCGGCCGTGAATGTTCAAAGTATCAATATTTACGGTCTAGTTTAAAAAAAACTTTACAAATGTCTCATGCCACAATTTTTTTTAACTTATTTTTTGAATTTACTGTGTATATACCTAACAGGTTCGAGAGCAGAAGACTGAAAACACAGGAGGAAAAGATGTGAGGAAGTACCAGTTAATCAAATTTCGTACCAACCCTTGGAAGAGCAATCAAGAATTACCCGCCGTTGCGATTAGAATGAAAATCAGTTTTATTTATCTCAGTGGTTTACCAGGGCATAGAATGAACACGGAACTTATTTATTAGCTTTCAAGGGATGGGGTGATTAGCCTCGAGAGACTTTACTTATCAGGTAAGCTTCTTAAGTCGAACATAAGATGAGACATAATCTATTTCGTATTGACAATGTGCCGACTTAAGGATTACGCTATGTACTTTGATATCTGTTGTATGAGAATCTGCTAAGATGTTGGTTATCAAGAATGTATTACGAATAATTTGACTGCCTCGGTGGCACAATGCGCTAGCATGCCACTGGTGTGCTTGACGTCTAAGGTTCGATTATCGGAAGAATCAAATGATTGGGTGATCCGCAAATATTTGTTACGGAATTTGGGTGTTTTCTATGTATAATATGTCTGTATTTGTATAAAAAAATGTTTATGTATTGATATCAGTTATTTAATAATCACAGTACAAGCTCTGCTTAGTTCGGGACTAGATGACGTTGTGTGTAAGATGTCCGAAATATTTATATTGTTAGAGTCCAGAAGTGAAAAATAATAAAAATAATTATAATTCTAAACAATTTACTTTAATTCTAAACAACTTATTTCATTAATTACAAAATAGTCTTAGAAATGCAATTAGGCACAAACAACCGTTAATTAAGTAACGAATCTAAACAAATTACAGTTAGATAGACAGCAAGGGCGGTCACATAGGGCTGTACTAGCTGTTAGACAGTTTTCCTCGCACCCACCGCAATTCAGACAGTACTAACTTGTCAAAGACAGCTTTCCACATCTGTTAACAGAGTAGTACTAATTGTCCAAAGACAATGATCCACACTCCGCGACGCATTCGTCAGAAATGCGTACCGATACAACAGATCACTCCTATTTATAACCAAGCGCAGTGAAGTGATGGCGCCACAAAAATGACAACTACCGCCGTTGTGGCTTATACGGCCTCTCCTGACACCCTGACGTCCTCGGCAGGTCCGGATGACCACACTTCTTCATTGTTCTCATTCGCGGTTACTGGAACATGTACAAAAATAAAAGTTTATTGGACGCCTCTGTAAGTACATCATCGTCCAATTGGCCAGTTACTAAAAACAGTTATCAAATTTAGCGTAAACAGTTAGAGTTAACGAATAGTTTTACAAGATAATAACAGTTAACACGAATAAGAAAGGTTCGAACCTCCAAGGAAAAGAGTGAAAGATTATTTATAATCCGCGCCAGATTAGAAACAAACAGTCACTGTTAGATACATTTAAAATAAAACTAGAAACTTAGTACTAACACAAGAGTAGACTTCAGCATGAAGGTCTACCGTTACCATAAGAACCATAATATCATAAGAACAGTTATCATAAGTGTGTGTCTTAAACATTTAAACTTAAAATTAACAAGACCACGAGTTTGGGGCTGGTTACCCTGTCCATGGGTCTTAAACCTCTCTCATCAAGACCACGAGTTTGGGGCTGGTTACCCTGTCCATGGGCCTTAAACCTCTCTCATCAAGACCACGAGTTTGGGGCTGGTTACCCTGTCCATGGGCCTTAAACCTCTCTCATCAAGACCACGAGTTTGGGGCTGGTTACCCTGTCCATGGGCCTTAAACCTCTCTCAACAAGACCACGAGTTTGGGGCTGGTTACCCTGTCCATGGGTCTTAAACCTCTCTCAACAAGACCACGAGTTTGGGGCTGGTTACCCTGTCCATGGGCCTTAAACCTCTCTCATCAAGACCACGAGTTTGGGGCTGGTTACCCTGTCCATGGGTCTTACCTCTCTCAACAAGACCACGAGTTTGGGGCTGGTTACCCTGTCCATGGGTCTTAAACCTCTCATCAAGACCACGAGTTTGGGGCTGGTTACCCTGTCCATGGGTCTTACCTCTCTCAACAAGACCACGAGTTTGGGGCTGGTTACCCTGTCCATGGGTCTTAAAATTATCTCAGGAAGACCACGAGTTTGGGGCTGGTTACCCTGTCCATGGGTCCATTCCAATATACACACCTCATGCTCTCCACCATCCGCCATACATTGCACCACACCTCACGCACACGGGGATCAGGCCGAAGATTGCGTCTCGTACACACGGTGAACAGGCGGAAGGTTGCATCTCGGGCACACGGAGAACAGACCGCAGGTCCGCTTATCACTGAGCGGCATGCAGGACGCAAGTCCGCACCTCGCGATACAGCGAGCAGGCCGCAAATCTGCGCCTCACCAGGCAGCAGCAGACACCAGGTCACAGCCCGGGCTCGGCTCGCGTAGACTGCACCTTGCACAGTGACGAGGCTCTCAATGCATCGTTATCATCTAAGGAAAGCATGAAAAATTGCATTAGTTTTGAATACGGTATTACTTTAACGTCACCAATATGCTTCATTATCGTCATGAATAATCAGAGCTTTTAGAAGGCGATACTAGCAAGCAAAGCTTTTAGGATATTTAAAAATAACAGTGCCCTCAGTATGTACGCAGTAATATCGTCAAGAATGTTACTAACTTTCGCATATCTCTCAGGACGCAAGACCCGGAGGATGTCAGAAAATGTTACAGAAGTCTCACGGTACTCGGTTAAGGATGTTCCCAATAATCGCAAAGCTCTTAGGATATGATACCGGGTTACCAGTTTTGGTTATGTCTGCAGCTTGACGATTGTCGTCAAGCAAACCCGAAACATGTCCAAGTATGCCCACGCAGTGAATTCGAGTTCAGACTAATTGCCCTCAAAGTCATTTTATGAACCAGGGCTTGTCCGACAGGTGTCGTTCAATCACTTACTGTAATAAGCCACCGTCTGCTTATAGTCGATCGTCTCGAGTCTGTAGTTAAACCTTACCATTTTAACCTTTTTACCTTTCTGCTACGGCGGCCAGTCCCAATGGTGAGCAACCAAAAACACAGTAGGCACTACAGCACGCAAGTACTTGTCTAACACAGGTGTACGCCTTTGGTTCGATGAGACGGCCACCCAACATGACCCGAAAGAGATCAGGCGTAGGACCGTCGACTCTTTGTACTCATTCGAGTCACGGAGCGTTGACCACAACTTTTAAACTTCGGGCCGTAACAAGCATATCTATAATTAGAAGTACACAGTATTATTAGTTATTGTTTGTTCAACACAGAAATCGAACCTATATTGAACAGTAGTCTCATACACTAACTGTCGACCCAACAAAGCAGTCGAAACCATCACTGGTACTGACGTTTCAATAAGTACCTCTGTCAGGAAGAAAGATCACAATAACCTGAGCTGGCTTGTAACGTGCTTATGAACATGTTATTAATCTTGATCCTATATGAATGTCAGACCTTTACGATCAAGTTTGCTACAATGATTTTGTGTATGATCTTAAAATTTAACACCTGAAATAGCCAGTCAGGCATGAGGATTATCTTTCCGGAACACTAATTGGTACTCTCACAATGACTAGTGCTTAAACCTCATTTTAGCTCGGTCTAACCTGACCATTAATCATTATTGTTACACAAACAACATAACATAGTTCATTTAATACCTGACACTAGCGAGGGTATTTAAAACCTTTCATAATGTTTCTATAACATCAAGAATAGCATGCTTAAGTAGACGTACTATTAAGATCGATAGACATGCAGTCTTTACCGGTATCAATACTTTGCATTTCGATAAACATTAAAACATAACTAACAAACGATATGTTTTGCTTTATCATAGATCTTTCTTTAACATTTACAATTTGTTGTTGATGTTGTGTAAAACCTATTAGATTACATTTAAAATATGAAGTTTTAGTTTGGAGTCCACTATAGAAGGTTCATAGAAGTTTCTTTACTTTTTTTTTTTTCTTTGAACCATTAATAACAAGTGAAGTCACTTTCGTACTACCTACTCTGAACTATTAAATAAATTTAACATCATATCTTTAGAATTTAAACATTTACCACTGTTATAACGCTTCATAGATTTTACAATAACAGTGGACTAATGCAATCACCAGTAAATAATGTGACATAGTACATCTACCGGCGGATGATAAGAGTTCCTCAAGCTGTTTTAAATAGGCTCCGTCAGGACTAGCTCTGCTGTCCACGCACCCTTTTGCCGTATTGTGAATAGTTACATCACACGTTTATATACTCCCGATTTATTTGCTCTCACCAACCACCAATATAAAAGAATAGCCCATTCATCGAATTATCAAAATAGAAATTAGAAATGTAATTGATCATCAACTATTTCTTGTTGTCATTTTTTTTTTTTTTTTTTTTGATCATCCCTACTATTATAAGTGCGAAAGTAACTGTCTGTCTGTTACGTTTTTACGCCTAAACCGCTAAACCGGTTTTGATGAATTTTGGAACTCAAATAGTTTAGAACCTGAGAAAGGACATCATACACGCGGGCGGAGCCGCTGGCTAAAGCTAGTTGTTTAATAATGGTCATTTCAATTTTTAAATTTACGGAGAAACATCTAGTAACTTGGTGTACACACTGTAAATTGTTATAATCTGACAAGTATCTATTTTTTCGTTTCCATAAATAAAAGTTAAACAGATTAATCACAACGTGTGTGGGTATTATGTCCCGTCACACTTGCTGTGTCAGTGTAACATTTTAAGTAAATGGATAAAAGTTACTTGACCTTTAAGTAATAAGTTCGGGTTGCATTAGGCAGCCACTACAACTGCTATTATTCATCATTCCTTCGTTAAAAATAGTTCGTAACCATAGCAAAGAACGCCTACTTGATTATGCACAGGTGGGGTAGTTACAAACATTCGTTTGAGCGCTATTCACTATTTACGTTATACCCAATATTTGCAATAAATGCGAAAGTAACCGTCTGTTACGCTTTCACGCCAAAACCACTGAACCGATTTTGATGACATTTGGTATAAAGATAGAAACATACACGCGGGCAATAGCTAGTACCAAATATTCGCAATAACAAAAGGTATGAGATGAGGTCATTGTTAAAACTAAACCAACTACTTAAGCCCTTTTGTTAAGCCACAGCTTTGCATCAGCCCTAAGGCATTTTCGTATACGCGGGGAAACAGTCCATTTTTTAATCATTTTAAATTGCGCACACAATTCACTTTTGTACACTACATATCAAAATTATGTGAAAATAAATCACAACTCAACATGTAATATGATTTGATCTTACCAGTACAGCGTCAAGCACAACTCACAAGTTTTTCTTAACTGAACCTTCTAACCTTCTCTCATTACCGTGTCGGCACTGGTGGACCACATTGTACACCTTGTACATTGGCACGGATGCAGTTTCCATCGCTTAGCACAATGTTTACTAACTGGAAAGAAAGCGTTATACACACGAACACACATGTGGTACAAATACCCTCATTATTTTATTAAAATAATCGTTTTAAAACCGTTTGTAATTGACACTAAAAACCAAATATAGAAGTCGTCACTTCCTTTACGATTTTTATATTTGCTATGTTTTGACTTTGTTTTGATTTTTGACTGATTTAGTTTTGATTTTTGACTGATTTAGTTTTGATTTTTGACTTTGATTTAGAGCGGATAAGAATATCACAAAAGTCGGATTCCCTTATTAAAAATCACAACGAACACTGAATTTCGATAGCGTTCAAATGAGCACTAATAGTGTGCAATGCCTTTTTTTTTAACGAACGATCGCGTTTATCGTTCCCGGGACCTATGCGGCGAATCACTGCGTATATTCACTTTGGTTCTATATGACAGCGCGATCTATTGTGCATTTGTCAATGCTCTCTATCGTAAGACACACCTAGATAATGAAGTATAGGCAAATTAAATGAAAATATCTAACTAAATGTCGGTAGTTGATCGTTTCCCAAATATTGAAAATTAATAATTTGTGAACGTAGATCGATCCAACTTCTGATGTTAGAGTCCAGAAGTGAAAAATAATAAAAATAATTATAATTCTAAACAATTTACTTTAATTCTAAACAACTTATTTCATTAATTACAGAATAGTCTTAGAAATGCAATTAGGCACAAACAACCGTTAATTAAGTAACGAATCTAAACAAATTACAGTTAGATAGACAGCAAGGGCGGTCACATAGGGCTGTACTAGCTGTTAGACAGTTTTCCTCGCACCCACCGCAATTCAGACAGTACTAACTTGTCAAAGACAGCTTTCCACATCTGTTAACAGAGTAGTACTAATTGTCCAAAGACAATGATCCACACTCCGCGACGCATTCGTCAGAAATGCGTACCGATACAACAGATCACTCCTATTTATAACCAAGCGCAGTGAAGTGATGGCGCCACAAAAATGACAACTACCGCCGTTGTGGCTTATAATATTGTATATTGGTATTTAATCTATTTATTGCCTTGATGCGACTGCTGTTCCTGAACGAGACCTCAAGCACATCAGCCGCCCCGAGGCGTGGTTCGTTTTATGCCTCGGATCAAATGTTTGTAATAATGGCAAATATTTGTTACAAAGTTTAGGTGTTTTTCATATATGTAATATATATACATTTTCAAAAATATTTTGTAACACCTTCGTTGTTGTACCGTTAGGCCCTGCGTGCACGGGAAACTTTTGTCACTGTGACTGTTTTGTCACTTTCATTATGTCTGTAGAATTATATGGAGATGCGCGCACGTTGCGACGTGACAATCGGATGACAAAACTGTTTTGTGCCTGCGAAGAAGCCTGCGACAAAACTGTCACCGCGCCGCTAGATTTAGATACAAGCGCGCGCACGGGTGACGAAACAGTTTCTGCCCGTGCCCTAAGCCAAAAGCGGAAAGCGGAAAGGACTAACTTTTTATTTATATTTTCAGACAACAGGGGATTCTGTTTGAAATAGCATTGTAATCAAAACAGAAGTGTCTCCTAGCGTTCAATCACCACATTATCATAAAGGGTCTAAGCAGTATGTCTTGAAGTTGTTCTAATAAAATATTCAAGGTTTTCTTCGAAATTACTAGAGCTTGAATTGTTTTAGAGAAAATGAAATATGATATAATTTGTTTAATTTAACACTGGTTGAAAGATTACCAGATGTTATTTAATTTTGAGAATGACACAATGATCGAAGATTCAATGTTTCGGCCCAAAAAATGAATTTTGTACTGAATCGATTTTTACCCTTGAAAATCGACTGTCGATTTTTTTGTTGGTATAAAAAAATATTTACAATAGTTACAATTAGCTGAATGTATTAATTTGATAGGTAATAAAAATAATTCTCATAATCGAATTCCTTGAACTAAAAAATCGATGATTTTACTGATAAGAGATCCCACAGATTGTTTAATGAATATTTTTGTTTTTCATAAAATGGATTTATATTTATATTGTAAATACAGAAAAGATATAGAACCGATCCTTTAGAAATCGTTTTTTTCAATAATCGATTCTTCATGTACTGATTCGAATCGAATCAAAAATCCCTACAAAATAGTTTATCCTAACGCCATTTTCTGTGCCCCGCTCTCCGCTTACTTTTGATGCCCGCTGGCGATAAGCAAATATATATAGTATATAGAAGAAGTGGAAAGAAGACCAGCACTTTACGAGAAAAGATTAAAAGAATATTCTGACATATGATAAATACTAGGCATGCCTTTTAAGTTCTGTCGTTTCCATATTTAACGGCAGTTTTGAATTTGGAAGAGTTCTATATTCGAATGTGTTTAAATATTGAATCTCAAAACATTTTAAATACCCCTTCTTTAAAGTGGAATAAATGTTATAATTAGTGGTTTGAGCGAAGGGAAGAGTGTACTAAACTATGTGGTGAATACTTTGCAAATATGCAGTAATTCATTAAAACTTTCTACACTCATTCGAAAACTTTTACGCCTTATGAATTCGCAAATAATGACTGTCTCCTCCAAATGCATATCGTTAAATGAACCATGGATTTACAAAAATGTTTCGTGACTGTCATTCGCCGTGTGCGCACTCAGATTTTAAGACGCGACGCGACATGACAAAAACTTTTTTGTCGCAGCGACAAAAGTCACCCGTCAGCGCACTGCTTTACAGAAACAACCTCAGGTAGCAACGCTGGGTTTAGCTAGTTTGATAATAAAATAACATCTAATACTGTCTAATAACAAAATAATTGAAAGAAAAATGTTCAATTACATCACCGTAATTTTATGTTTGAAAAAAACTAATATACTGTCATTTTTTCATCAAATTATTACAAACCGCAATTATATTAAGCTTAGGTAAGCCCGTAAGCGTCTTTATTTCTTTGTAGTTTCGAAAACAAAAAGATAATAGATCGTAGAGAAATTGAGATATAAATAATGAATGCTACTCGTAGGTATGCCCAAAGCTGGTATCGACTACAGATCGAACCATCTATTACGTATAAGCTATTGAACATCGTAAATTGAGTTGGTAATATACTCGTAAAAAATATATATCAAATAAAATTGAAGCCAATATCCCTTTATGTGAATAAATTATCGGAATAAAAAATATTTAGTCTTCAATAAACCTTTGGCATAAAATTATTATTCATGACTTGTCATAATTTCTTCTTGTCATCGTTGGTTAATAACATTACTAAAACGTTCTTAATATTACCACTTAAAGTCTATATCTATCTTCAATGGATAATTCACCCAGTCAAGGTAACTTTAACGACCTTAGAAGGTTACATTATTCTTTCACAATAGAATAAAGTAACCTTCTGAGGTTGTTAAAGTTACATTGACGGGGTAATTTATCCAGTGGTTAGTTGATCCTGACTGCTAAGTCAATGGTTTTGGGTTTGATTCCCAGTGAGAATAAATAACTACATAATATGGGTTGTTTATTAGTTCAGTTTTATATATCCATGTGAACCCCGTATAAAACTATGAAAAGTGTATCAGTTTAAAGTGAAGTGAACTTTATAATACGTACATATAAAGGGTAATAATACAATTTATCTTTATTGTATACAAGAAAATTATAAGTCTCACTTAACACTTAACACTAACACTAAAATTATAAGCCTCTGTGCGATAAGGCCGCCACTTGTACTTACAAGTGGCGGCCTTTTCGCACAGAGGCAATCTCTTACAGGCAATCATGGGATGGAGTCAGCATTTGAAGAAAAATATAGGATAGTGCCTGGTGTATTATAAAAAGGAATACATCATTTAAGTAATGGCAACACGCAAAATAGATAAGTGAAATTTACCTTGTAATGTCATTAAAAATCAATAAAAAGTAAATGTCAGAGTTATAAATATTTTTTTCCCAAAATCTCGTTTATAAGTCTCACATATATGAGTATTTGACAACCCTGATTTACAACCGTGATATGAGTAACATTATGACGATGTTATCACTCTTGGCAGCAATTGATAGTTCAACAAGTAGACTGAGATTTTCTTCACGCAATATAACGAAGGCACTAAAGCTGTGAAGGGCCATTTTAATAATATATTGTACCACTAGATTAGAAGTTTCTGGCTCGACGCCCAGCCTCCAGGGCCAATGAGTTTCTACTTTGATTAACAATGGATTTATGTACGGTGAATCTGATATGAACCTTGGAAGGGCACTGTAGTAATAATAGCTATTTGTAGCTAGGGGTAAATAATTTAAGGTAAAAAAAATCAATTACATTTTTTAATTTAGATTTTTTTTCCATTGTCCGTCAAAACCTGCCGTATAATATAATATAAAATATGAAAGATGTACATGTATTTGTGAGAGAAAGTTGTACTTAACAAAATTAATCTTTACGTGAATAATTTTGTACTATCTAAGACAGAAGATTAATAATTGCAGACACCGATACTTAGAAATTGTGAAAAAAGACAAGAATTACCGTGACAGTAATTCTTGTCTTGCCTTGATGTATGTATGGAACATTTTATTTGTAAGTACATTTTTTATGTTTGTTAAACAAAACAAAGAGAAGGATCAAGTGCTAAGGATAACTCAAGCCATCCTTTGAGGCGCACTCAAAGTTGTATAATTTCTATAAAAAAATATTAAGCTATAAAAAGTTGATTAACTTCAATTCTACATGAAACACTGGTACGACTCAGGCAAATATAAGAATAATAATAAATATTTCGGACATCTTCTAGCCCCAAACTAATCAGAACTTGTACTATGGATGCTAGACAACTCATATAAATACATAAATATTCTTTTCTTTTGTAAATACATACATATTATACATAGAAAACACCCAAACTCCAACACAAATATTTGCAAGTCATACAAATAATTGGTCTGACCCGGAAATCGAACCCGAGACCTCTTGATCAGCAGCCGCATAAGCTAATCACTAGACCAACAAGGCAGTTTCAGGCAAAGTAAGTACACAGCCCTAAAACCATCAAGATTCGCACTTAAAGTTGAATAAAACATCACCTGTTTTAATCCCATTTCGTCTGTCATAGAGAGGCTCTCCGCCCAACCACACAGGACAAAATTGGCGTAGCTAATGGTAATCATTTCTTATCAGCGTTAACCAACAGATTCAATTTCAGTAACCATTTTAGCGAAAAATTGTTTTACGCGACGCAGCTGGCTATCTTACTCTGCGCAGCCACAATTTATCACATCGTCATTGGAAGTATGGTGAACTAGATAAAATTACTGTTTATATCCCCGCTGCTGTTTTTTTCCATTGAGTTTCAATTGGAATTCGATTTTGGCCAAGAATTTCACTCCGATGGTTAAGTTTACAGATTTATTTGTTTTAGAAATGCGACTTAAACTTCTGCAAAGGTGGAGTTGATAGTGTAAGAGTTCCTGGTTTTCCTTAATAGCCTTCCTTAAGAAACTATAGTTCTTTTTGAGTAAATTTAAAATAGACTGATATTGTCAATTTCTGTTTGTCAAGAACGAAAAAAGTAACACGATATCTATTTTGTAGAACCGATGAAACAAACTTCAAAAAAGCTATAGCGTCAAAACAAAATTCATACCTAAGCGAACTTTATAACAAGTTGCCAACTATCCCGTAACCTACCAAAAACTGTCTGTAGTGTGCTGTTTTAATCGAAACGGAATACAACATGGAAATATTAATACTACAAAAATACCACCTTATGTCTAAGCTGCGTAGCTTCTATACCAATTATGGGAGAAAGTGTGTTATGGTCCTCCAACACAAAGGGAGGATCCTCCGACCAGTGAGATGATCATGCATGGCACACTACGACCCAACGTTTGATGTTGGCCAGTTCTAATTCACTAATTTAATTGCCGCGAAAACCTCTCGTGATGTAGGTTAGTTTGTATTATGTATAATTCTTATTCCATAGTTAGATTTATCTGCTAAATATGGCGCTTTTATATGTTCTCGTTGTGCTGTACTCGTATGTGGCAATCGCCACACAATGAACTTTCAGTTAATTTTTACTTCGTTTGGCCAATCCTTTGGAGGATTCTAATTGAGGTACAACAATTTAAAAAGTAAGTTAAGAGTTAATTTTTAATTGTTGTACTTCATTAGTTAAGAATTAATCATTGACGAATAATTTCACCTCTTGGTAGAAGACCCCTAAGCTTGATAGTATTGCAATAATTTTATGAATAAACCTATTTAAATAACACCTATTTCTACCAAACAAGAGAGGTTTGTAGCATTTAAAATTAAGTATTGTAAGCAGTAACAAGATCGAGTGAAGTCCGCCGATGTTCTGTACCTAAGTTCACGATGTGTGATGACATTCGAACGAGACTATAAATGGAGCAGTATTGTGAAGCTTGGTCTTTCTTGACTCAGGACCTCGTGGTGTGCAGTTAGGTACTCTCTGTGTACTCTGTGTACTCTCTGTGTAATGTCACGTAATGTATTGTTGTTAAACTAGCTTTTATATTGTGATTATATTTAGAGCTAAATAAACTCATATAGTTTCATGTTCGGTGTAAGATTTTTTCATTAAATTTAATTTAAATCAGTAATTTGGTTTTTGATTACAGTATATTATATTAATCTTACCTCTGGCTCTCGGTTTAGTGAGTAGTTTCGACACAATATCATCATACGCATCCTCATGTGCCACTCCTGAATCTTTCACCAGTTTCTCTTTCACCGCTATGCAGATGTTATTCTTCGCCAATAGGAACTCTAACTCTTCAAATGCCTGTAAATAACAGTAACATTAAAATTATATAAAGACTACTGATTCGGTATATTGGAGTCAACATATCTTTGTATGTAGGATATACTAGAAATATGAAATTTTCATGGTAAGCAACAACCAGGCAATTCAGAGAAATGTGATTCTATTGAACAATTTTTGAACATCTAACACATAACATCATCTAGTCCCAAACTAAGCAGAGCTTGTGCTATGGGTACTAGACAACTGACATAAATAAATAAACATACTTTTTTTTTTTTTTTTAGACTTTCGCGACTTTAACACATTCTCATGTTTTTTTACTGTAAACGGGACTTATTCGCGATAAAATTACAAAGGTTACGATACCTTCTATTTTCCGACGTTTCGAACGGGTACGGTACCGCACTTGACCACGTAACCTTTTTAATTTTATTGCGAATAAGTCCCGATTACAGTAAAAAATATACTTTTTTTTTGTAAATACATACATGTTATACATAGAAAACACCCACACTCTGAAACAAATATCACTCACAAATATTTGGTCCAACCCGGGAATCGAACCCGAGACCTATCGATCAGCAGCTACATACGCTCACCACTAAATCAACAAGGCAGTCATTGGTCACGTTGATATCTTAAGTAGTTATTATATATCACGGAACGGGAGAGTTTAAAACATAGTATAACTATACAATAATTCGCTTTCCATCTCGTAATTTCCATAATTTAATTTCGGTACAAATAACTATCTCATTTAAATTATTTTGTAGCTCCCCACTAAACAAAACTTCTGTTGTTAACAAGTCAAATTAGGTAACGTGATAAGTGGAGCGATATATTTAAGCTTGAGAACACAAATTATTGTATTAAACATAATAACACATACTCAAACATTATCAACTGCTATCAAAAGCCTAATAATAGGCAGAAACTTTGTTGTATCTCACTGAGACATGTTTCGGTTGCTAATCTTCTACGCCGTGATATAAATAGTCTACAAGTTAAATTTTAAATTTAAACTTAAAACACCCCGTCGTTTTTAAATAAATGCGTAAAGTACTCTGATCTTCTAATCCTTATACTAAACTAGGCTGGGGTCGGCTTTCTGTTACAATACGACCTTTTAAATATTTGATTAATTATTGTTGTCCGTGTGGTGACGGATTAAGAATACAAAGTGTCACCACCCCTATTCATTCTATGGGTGTCGTAAGAGGCGACTACAGCAACAAAATAAGCAGCTAACATCACTGCCAAGAGAAGGAAAACTTGAAACAAACCCTTTGCCAACCCGTCTGGCCAGCGTGGTATAGTAGGCCAAAACCACCTTTCAAAGGAGAGCAGCAGTGGACTGTTAAAGGCTGTTGATGATGATGACTGTTGTTTACGTGACCTTCATTCGGACCTTTTTTTAGGGTTTCAACGACCAATAAATTACAAAAGACAATGAAAGCTGGAACCAACAGCTTAAGATCTCCGAGACACGAAGGTGTTCCAATGTGTTAAGACACTCATTCATAGGCTGACCTGATGAATGATTAATTAACTTTACAATAAAATCAAAATCCTTTTCAGGTACTTTTGAAACGTAACATTACTGACTCTAATTGTGCGGTACTCAAATGTCTTTCTTATGGAGAAGAACCGGCAAGAAACTTTATAAATTACTCTTTAAAAAAAATGAATTTACAGTTCTCGTTTACATTATTATTTATGTGTGTTACAACAACTTAAAAAAGTATAATTAGTGTGCTGCCTTGTCTTGTCTAGTTGTTAGCGTATGCGGCTGCTGATCAAGAAGGGTTCGATTCCCGGGTCGCACCAAATATTTGTGTGTTCCACAAATATTTGTTTTGGTGTCTGGGTGTTTTCTATGTATAATATGTATGTATTTACAAAAGAAAAAATATGTTTACGTATTTATATCAATTGTTTAGTACCCATAATACAAGCTCTGCTTAGTTTGGGACTAGACGGTGTTATGTGTAAGATTGCCAAAAAAAATAAAAATATCTTCAAAAAACACAAAAGAACCCTTCGAAAAAGTTCCAATAAAAGAATATTTCACAATTACTAAGATTTATGCTGTTGAATATACGTTGCATACAGCATCAGAAAGCACCAGTAAGATAACAAATAAAAATATATACTAAATGAAATATATTTTTTTACATTCTCGGTTTTCACTTATTTACAATACAATCTAATCCTTCGCCTTAGTCGAGCCAAGTACACAATATTAAACTATTTTAAAGTTCATAACAAAAGTCGGTACTATCACAAATTCCTATTTGCTAACTAACACAATTATAGATAATCAGCGCCATTTGTTATCGGGATCGTGATGTTGGGGAAATAAGCTAATGCAGACTGTGAACTCAATTGCGATAGTACTGTTATATTCAGTTATCGTACAAAATTTAAATTGATACTGTATTGTTTAAGGAATATTAAAAAGCATTATCACAGTGAGATGAGTGGTAAAAAGATATGTCAAGTTTTCTCATACAGTGTCAACTAACCCAGAGCAGGTTCATTTCCTTTTAACTAAATTTGAGTATGTATCAGGTTGAAAGCATAACATTTATTTTAGTGAGTGAGCCGCTATTGGTACATCTCAAAATGCTAATTAAATTGCTACATCCACGTTTGTCATTCAATACTTGTTGAAGGACACCGAAAAATCCCCTCTTTGAATTTTTTTAGAAAGTTTCCTGAAAATAAATCTATTTCTATTTTAATACTATGTTTCATAAATTATTTATTATATTTTGGTCGGTTGAAAAAACTGAGGATATGCAATTCTTTCGTTGAATGTTAGTAAGTTGGGTCACTCGAGCAACTCTCTTGCTAATCAATCGACAAATTTTAACCTATACTATAAAATATCGGCATCATATTTACGAGAATTATGGTGGTGACGGATTATGAAAATAAAGTGTCACCATTCCTATTCATCTCGTGGGTATCGTGAAAGATGACTCAGAGTGCAAACTATGCGTGAAAAGCAGCACTGCGAAGAGAGGGAAAACTTGAAATAAATCCTTCACCAATCAGTCTCGAAAGAGTGCTGTAATGAGCTAAAACCTGCTTTCTAAAGAGAAACCTACATTCAGCTGGGGACTGTTGATGATGATGAAGGTTCACTTATCGTTACATAGATATACAGTATGCACGGTAAACAAGAAACATTAACAATAACAATTCTACCCAGAATATGATTTATAATAACACCAAAATTGAACGTTGAACAAGTGCCAGAAACCATTCATATTTTGACACAAATATCATAACTTTCCATTTAATGGTTCTAATTTGGCGCACATTAATTAATTAATGCTGAACTAATTTCATATTCATGAAATGCTGTCGTTTTATACTATGAATCTAACGTACTATATTGACAGCTCGATTTTAGCTTTGTGTCGTCTCAATAACCTATAATGTCCCACTTCTGGGTTCGAGTCTCCTCTCAGGAGCTGCTTAAGGCCATTTGCCAAGAAACGAGGATTGGCAAGAAATGTTGTGGCTCGGAATTTTGCCGTTGGAAGTTTTAACTTTGAATAGTGGAAAAATATTGTTTGAGAGCTTTTTTTGCTGTCCGAGTAAAAATATCTTGGTATTTTCAACTTCACACACACAAGAGTCAGGAATGTACAGTGTTTCCATTAAAACTATCATGACAGGCTAGCTCTGGCGTAATAGTCGAGGGAGTATTTCGACGTAAAGCCTAATCTCAAGCCGTAAGATTCTCTAAACCAATCGATCCAATATTGTAGATTTTTTATTAAACTTTTCTTCATTCGTACAATGATACCGAGTAGATATCTTGAAAGTGATTTATTGCCCCGTATGCTTTATTGCAGCAAATATTTGTTCAAAACATATATTGACCATCAAGAACTCCAATATGATATACTGACCGTTAAAGTCTTGGTTTACTACCAATAACATCAAAATGAATATTGTACTCCTATGCATCTTTCATTAAACTGCCTGTGGCATGTCCAGTGTGCTTTATTGTGTTTCCTCTGTGCAGTTAAACTTAAGTTATGGTAAAATCTCTCCGAAGAAAATATGTTTATAAGGAATTTGAATAACTTCAACAGAGATTTGATGCTCTAAATAAATTTTAGAGTAAATGGGTAGGGATCTTGAAAACACTCATTTTTCAGAAAACAACAGAAAAATTACAGTTAATATTTTATTTTAAATCTGAAACTAGGCTTACTGCAACATGACGAAAACTAATAACATTGAAGTAAAGATGAAAATTTAACAAAAAATACAGAAATTATTGTTAACAGTAATAAGGAATAATCTAGTTAATAAGGAATAAACTTGCTGTAGGTTAATTGAAATTCTGTGTGAGAAAACCTGATGGATTTTTTTCACCACTCACCTAAAAGTAATATGTACACTCATTGTATTCTCCTATCATACCTTTATTCCGTAACTGGACTCTTCATATATTATGGACACGTAGCTCCACTCCAATTTCTTGACGATCTCCACCATGGCGCGAACTTGGTGATGGTCCGAGGGTATTGTACGAGTAAAATATTCAAAGCGGGCCTTGTTGGAAAGTTCCGGGGAGGTCGAGAAGAATGATACCTGGACAAAAATAGGCATATAAATTTCCTGAATGTTTATGTTTGTCTAACAAAAAAGCTATATAGCAGTCAGAGTATAAATTAAGGTCATTAGCTAGATTAACAAATATCGACGCAATTTACAAAATAGTGTTTCAAGTATTAATGTAATTTTTCATCCATTACTTATTTGAATTGTATAAATATATTCCTATTCGTTCCTATTCTCTTTTATCACTAAAATAACTTACATACTTTATATGGATTGATATTGTGGGTCACATCCCCGGAGTAATATCAGGTATTCAAACTTGTCACACTATCGGAAGAGATCAATCTTGCCAACTTTTATTTCTTAGGGAAACAGTCATCAGTATCATCTGTATAAGACTATAATCTGGAGAATATTTAATTAATATAAGTATACGAAAACATGTTCTGTTTACTTTTAACATATTGATTTTGTTATAATAGAAAGCTCCCAAATAGTTTGTATTTCATAAGCTTGTTAGCACTAAACGCCACTTTTTTATAAGGACAACACTACATGTAACAAAGCGAAGGAACGTCATTCAAATACGAATAACAAAAGCGGCCAAGTGCGAGTCGGACTCGGCCATGAAGGGTTCCGTACTAGCAAGTAACATCATATAAAAGTTCTTGTAGTTCGTTGTAACTTTCATCGATGTTTTTATACTAGTGTATTGATTTGATGAAAGGTATATTGCGTGTTACGATTTATGACGTATTAAAAAAAAACTACTCACTAGATCTCGTTCAAACCAATTTTGGTTGGTAGATTACATGGTAATGTACAACATATATTTTTTTTAGTTTTATCACTCTCTTATTTTAGAAGTTAGAGGGGGGGGGGGACACATTTTTCTACTTTGGAAGTGTCTCTCGCGCAAACTATTCAGTTTAGAAACAAATTATATTAGAAACCTCAACATCATTTTTGAAGACCTATCTATAGATATCCCATACGTATAGGTTTGATGAAAAAAAAAATTTTGAGTTTCAGTTCCAAGTATGGGGACCCCCAATGTATTGTTTTTTTTCTATTTTTATGTAAAAATCTTAATGCGGTTCACAAAATACATCGACTGACCAAATTTCAACAGTATAGCTCTTATAGTTTCGGAAATAATTGGCTGTGACATACGGACGGACAGACAGACAGACAGACATGACGAATCTATAAGGGTTCCGTTTTTTGCCATTTGGCTACGGAACCCTAAAAATGACGTCTTTAATGGTTAAGAAAATTAAGAACTAAAATCGATGTTACATTAGCGAAGAATATATATTTTTTATAAAGAAACAAATGTTATAAAATCCCTTCGAAAGTACATGTAAGACGAATTTTTTGACATACAGATGATGTTCGTCGAAGAGAGCAATGAATCAGACCGTGAAATTGAATTTATATAGAAGAGCTTTTAAATTGCTAAGGTACACACTATTTTAAATTAAATTTTATTGTTTGTTGCTGATATAATCACTTATCTTTGTGTGACCTGGAGTCATTACTTTTAAGTGCATCTACATTAAATGGAATGCAAAAATGCACGTTAAAGTGGTTGATTACTTGACCTAATTGTACAAGTAAAATAAGATCTTTTATGATGGCATAATTGTTAGTGCTAAAACTTTTTTACTCTGGACATTACTAGGTTTCCTTAATGAACGTTTCTGCGACAGTTGCTTAATTACAAACATTTGTCTTTCTGTAGCGTTCTTGTTCATTTATACCCATCTGTATATCTTTATTATATAGCGTGTTTATATTTATTGTTATGAACTAGCCGTACTCTGCCACGATTGATTGTGGCTTGACTTTAGCTGCAATGATGAGAAATTGAAAACGAAAGTAATGTAAAAGTATATAAAATCAATTATTAAGGTACCTTGTGTTTTGTTTCAAAATTTGAACTCTGAAAGTTTTCTAAGCATATAAAAATGTCTTGCTGCTAATAAATAATACTCTGGCTAACGAAAGCAAATGTAGATTATAAGATTGGTGGCAATCATCATTCGCATCTCGAATGTGGCACTACACATATTTCATGAGATGATTTTCACGCCCCACTTGAAGAGCTTGGGTTGATAGTCGAAGGGAAAAGTGCCTAGTAATAATTAAACAGATCTTCTTCCTAGCCTTATTCCTAATATTATTTGGGGTCGGCTTAGTAACCATGTTCAACCGGTTTTACCTGAATATCAGTTTTTCTTCAGACTATCGGACCTCCGCAACCCTAAGGGAGAACTGAAATTCGTAGGTTGAACTAGTTGTCAGTAATTTTTGGGGGCACTAATTTCCCAATAATGATGGCCATAAATGTTTATGACAACCGTGACTGACAGCTTTACGTGCTCTCCGAGGCACGGGCGTTAATCACCGCCAAACTTCCAAACTCCGGGATGCTATTAGGAATTTTCTAAGAAAAACACGACCCGGGATTTGAACCCGAAACCTCTTGGTTAGCAGTTGCATACGCTCTATAAGTCTATAATTATACAGATATAAAACAATAAAAGTTTACCTGAGGTATTTTAAACAACCGCAGCAAATTGGCAACCTGAACTGAAGTGACGCTGGATGCTGCTCCCACGACACCGGATATCACCTTTCTTACAGCAGTCGCATTGCACGCGTATTCCGCATCATCGATATTGCTTAATGAGCCTGATAAAGAAAAGAAACAATTACGTCCCTTTATCTAGAGATAGATATAACTCGATAAATGTTAGAGTATATTTTAACTGAACGCCACAAACAATATAGGTTGGCTGGTTCTTAAAATGTTATGATACACTTTTGTTTTTCTTTTGATATAAATATGAAATATAGTGTAAACAGCATTCTAAAATTACCTTTGATAAAGTCCACAGCCATCTCAAGTCCATATGTATCTTTATCACAATCATCTAGTATGTGAGCTCCAACTGTTACTCCAGGAATCAGTCTCAAAACATTATTAATATAATCCAAAGTGTATAACATCGTCTCCAACGCTTGAACTCCACCTTGTGGCATCACAGGCCCACAGGTCATCGAATCAGACCTTTCATGGACCATCATCAGCCCACCGAGCACAAGATCACCTTCAATCACTGCTTCTCTTTTAATCGGCCAATGTGGGTGATATTTCTTATCTTTCATCTCTCCAACTTGGTCATTAGACATGTTAACCCAGTCGCTATTAGGATCATGTTTGGATACTATTTCTTCATCGATAAGTTGCATTCCGTCTTTGAGATTCAAAATTGGAAAAAAATCTTCACTTCTGTCAGCGAAGAATGTTGGATCATAGACTATTTGACCAGGTTTGTGTTTATGTCTATGGTGATGTCTATTCTTTTTATGGAAGACTGAGTCATCGATGTTAAGTGAGTCCACGGAATGTCTCATTTCCGTTTGATGGACGGTAGTGATGAGTAGAGAGACCGCCAACCACCGCTGACCAGGAAACATGTTAGTGATGTTTTGATCATACCATTGTGGTGGAACAGTGTACCCATGTTGAGCAGTGAACTTTCATTTTAATCTGGAACAAAAGAAAATGGAATTATGAGCATTTGAACTTTAAAAATTCTGAAAACGTAAAGTTGGGCATTGTTATCAAAAAAATATAAATTCACTTTGAAATTTTATCGCAATACTGTTTGAGTAGAAAAAATAAGTTAGGTCGTTATCAACATTTCAAAAATTATTAAGATATCGTTACATGAATACGACGATATTTTTTTTATTATATATTGGTATAGCAAGATACGAATACAAAGATAGCAAAATGAAGTTTTAGAACGGGGTTTCTAACAACTTTCTTTTTCAGTTTGTTAAAGTTGTTTGTTTGTCATCATTAGTTCGCTTACTTTTTACTATGAATGATATGAAAATTAAAAACCAACCCTTTTTTACACATTAATGAATATTTTTAAATAAAACAGTAAATAATTTAATTTGTAAGTTTTAGAAGTTACGAGAAAGTAACTTGAATTTTAGTACAAATATTAAGTGTTTCATTAAATACCTATTTTTACTTCCTTAGCTTAGAACAAATAAGGTCAGAAGGTTATTAATGAATATTAACACGAGTCTAATATCCTGTTAGTTTTACTTGCACGTCGACCCATGTCACGCGACCGAATTTATTTGATGTGACGTCAGCAATGTACATTGGAATTAGTGTTTCGCTTCAAAGGATTTTATGTTCGTTATTGGTTTGATGAGAGAATCAGAACTGGCCCATATCTCATTTTCTCGAAAGAAACTTATGACGAAGAAAATAAGTGAAAAATATTGATAATTGCCCTCCTAGCCACAAGTTCACTAACGTAATGACTTACTAATATTACGCTTTTTAGGTACTGTTCTAAGATGAAATTATTTTTTATTGTTGAGCCAGAAACGAAAAATAAATGTAATCAAGTAGATAAAAGATACAAAATTTACAAAAGGTGGTAGAATCACATAAAACGATTTGCCAGGTAACAATTTTCGTGTGTAACGATTAACAAGAGTTGTTAAAGTGTCAAAAAGTTAAAGATCTTGATAGGATTTGTACGTCATTGAAACGTTTGTACAAAAAAAAAAGAAAATCATGCTCTAAACAGTAAATCACGATAGTAAATAAATTTTTGACGAACACATCCACTTTATAGTTAAGAAAGCTTCAAAGGCACTGGGTTTTGTTATGCGAGCAAGTGCTTTTCTGATGCTAAGACTTTATACTCTACCTACGTTAGAAGCCACCTTGCTCTGCAAATTGGGAACCTTACCAGACATATTTTGATCTTTTGGAGAACATACAAAAACGATTTATCAAATACTTGTGTTACTATCAAAAGATTCCCTATTGCGCTGACTGTGTTAAAATTTTCACATCTTGTCGCTCAGTTAACGACGTGAAATAGCTGACTTTTTATCAAGCCAAAACTTTTATAATAACATTTAGGATGTGCATGGTATGTCAGTTCACCGGTTTTGTTTCGTTATCATTCTTTATTTTTTTTTCACTTATATTTTAAATTGATGAGTGCATGCGTAGGTTAAGGTTAGATTGGAATTACATATTATTTATATTAATATATTAATTACACTCAAATTCTAATTTCAATGTATTTCTATCTGAAATAATCTGAAGTGCAGATTTGTAATTGACTTGTTCAAGATGATATGTTAAGGTATAAATAGCTGTTAGTCTGCCATATACTAAATAAATAAAAAAAAAGACACTTTTCTTGATATTTTTTTCTCTAAGGTACTAATTTGCTATCACTTAGGATAGAGGCGGTCTTGACTTCAGACAGCATATTATATATATTTTGCTATCTCAAATGGCGCTTATTCTCGCACCCTTAAAGATTTATCACTATTCTGCTAATGTCAGATAGCACACAAAGGATTCTAGTTATCGTTTTCATCCTTACACTTGTGCTCAATCTTTCCTTACTAAATACTTTTTGCTGAAAGTTTAAAAATAAACTAAAATAAACGTGATTTTTCTTCTGTCGTTGTCAAGTAAAACTTGAATTTAAAATTTAAAGTTTCTGAACATTAATAAAAAAATCTGTTTTTACCTAATTTTTAGGGTTCCGTAGCCAAATGGCAAAAAATGGAACCCTTATAGATTCGTCAAGTCTGTCTGTCTGTCTGTCTGTCCGTCCGTATGTCACAGCCAATTATTTCCAAAACTATAAGAGCTATACTGTTGAAATTTGGTCAGTCGATGTATTCTTTGAACCGCATTAAGATTTTTATATAAAAATTGAAAAAAAACAATACATTTTGGGGGTCCCCATACTTGCAACTGAAACTCAAAAATGTTTTTTTCATCAAACCTATACGTGTAAACCTATACTATGAATAGGTGTTCAAAAATGATGTTGAGGTTTCTAATATCATTTTTTTCTAAACTGAATAGTTTGCGCGAGAGACACTTCCAAAGTGGAAAAATGTGTCCCCCCCCCCCTCTAACTTCTAAAATAAGAGAGTGATAAAACTAAAAAAAATATATGTTGTATATTACTATGAAAACTACCAACGAAAATTGGTTTGAACGAGATCTAGTGAGTAGTTTTTTTTTAATACGTCATAAATCGTAAATCGCAATTTACCTTTCATTCAATCAATACACTAGTATAAAAACATCGATGAAAGTTACAACGAACTACAAGAACTTTTATATGATGTAACTTGCTGATACGGAACCCTTCATGGGCGAATCCGACTCGCACTTGGCCGCTTTTTATGCATAGTACAATGTGAACACAAAACAACCTGCGCGGCCAAAGTAATACACAAAACATGAATATTTTCGACTGTAATCCCTCCATTTCCCAAACCGACACAAACGGTGGGCGGAAATTCCATTAAATGTTAAAACTGAACTTAATACACAAATTGCTTTCAGTCTTAACAATTTTAAAGCTTTTTAAAAGTTTGCTAGCAAGCGATATGAATTTGAAAGCGCCAAAATGAAAATGAAAACAAACCATTTTCCTAGAATTCTTAACATTTAGCAATCTTTTCATGTTCACGAATAAGATTTGTACATTTGACTTATCAAACATTTACAATAGAGCTAATTACTCAACGATTCAGAAATAAATTTGAAATCTTTGAACTTTAAAAGATATTTTGCGAGGATAGAATTTTATTGGGTTAATTCTGTGACAATTTGAATTCTGCCTATTGATGTCGTTCTCAATCATATTAGAGACGGGTTCGTGGACCCAGCTTTTCAAGATGCTACTATTTAAGAGAAATTACTCATTTAGGACTTGTGTGGAGGCACGGGTATCGTGTCCTCCCTACACAAAGGCACAATTTTCAGACCAAGCGAGGTGATCATGCAAGTGTTGTATATATGATAAACGATGAGGGTATTTCTGTCGAGATTCAGGATTATTACTTCATGGTTCAGTGTTTTTTCGGTAGATGGCGCTGTTGTATATTTTTACCTGTACTGTATGTGGAAGTCGCCACACTTGTGATATCTTATAAGCTAGGTTTCTCTTATTTTATTTTCACAACTATTCTTTAACCTTTGTGCTCATCGAAAATGAATACATTTCCAAGTAGAGTCGTGGACAATAAATAAATTCAGGACGAATGTGTAAATCAATCAATCAATCAATCAGAAATTATATATATAAGCTATGTCGTAAACACTCAAAACATTTGTAATGTAAGTGGTGATATTGTACATTCTATTGTGGGAGAGCTACGTTTTGGCAAATGTCGGCCGGGTTTAAGGCGCATTTTCATTGGTCGTTAGAGCCCGCATGCGGGGTACGGGAGATTTCTGTTCAAGCATGCCACAGGGCCAGCAAACAAACAAAAACTGATGTAATTAATCGTAGTTAATATTAAAAACAATATTTAAACGCTATTTTTAGCCCTATGGC